>JAFNIE010000686.1:0-26819 GCA_027742785.1 Vigna reflexopilosa | reverse complement strand
TAAAAGAAGGTGAAACATGAAAAACACCTGTAAAAAAATAAGGATACACGAAAAGGGAAAATGAACATGGTCATTGTGACAGTGGCAAACCTTAAAGCGGTTATGAGTACTTTTCAGACCCTATTTATCCCACACAAACCTAACTTGTCTGTTTTTGCCCATCCACTCGCACGTGCCATACATCCACTTCGTCTAGCACTCCTTATTTCTAAAATCTCTTCTATTTTTCCTGTCTTACTTTGCTAGGACTATTTGTGAAGCATAACCATACCTTCACACATTCTTTTAACAACATTTAATATCATTTATATATTATTATGTGTCATTTTATGATTAATTCAAAATTATTTCACAATTTATAATAATAATAATCATAAACATTTACATGAATCAATAATACAATAAAACATTAAAAATATTAAAATATTGTCAAAAAATTATTGTCCAAGTATTATTATCTATTTGTGAATTTGCAACGCTTAATATGACCAACATGACCTTACCAACTAAGGGGGGCTCATCCCCATCGGCAATGATTATGTAGGGCACTACGGTCATTCCAACATATAAAAAAAAGATGGTGGTAGTTTGGATCGTTGAGATGACTTTCTACTCACCTTATCTTTATTTTATTCCGTAGTTTGCGTTTGTTTCCAAAGGACGTATTCGGATGACAATAAAAGCCAATACTTCTGATGACATTGCGTTAATTTCATTAACACCCTATATAAAACTAAGCTACCATCACAACAAATAATTAAAAAATTAATCATGATTCTCTCGTTAAAAATATGATAATTTTTATTCAACATATACCATTAATAAGTTTCTAAGCTTCTGTACAAACATGTTAGAGTTTGCGTATTTTTCCTTTTCAGAAGCATCCATTCATATTTTGGAAGAGAACACAAATCGTTAGTCTCTTAAATAACAATCCTTAAACCAAGGCTTATTGTTCCTATTTTTTGAGTATACAAGATAGGGTTATTATGGTCATTGGAGTGGATGAATATTTCTTGTGTGTGCAATTGATACCAAAATATATAAATATGAAAAATGGTGTGAAATAGAAGAATAAGGAGATTAAAAAAAAGTATATATAAAAGGACATTATTGGTGGGGAAAAAAAACTAAAGGAAGAGGTGAAGACCAAAGAAGGGTGAGAGCGACAGCTTCCTTTCCTCTCTCTTCTTCACTCTCTCGTTCTTTCTTTCTCTCTCTCTCTGTTTATCTGAGACAAGTATGATATCAGTCCCCCAAGCCTTCCATCTTTAATTTTATATCGTTGTGAAGCCCGCACTTTCTTTTTAGAGAAGTGATTTCAGAGACCTCTTACTTCCCAGAGAAACAAAAGAGAGAGACCACAACATACAGAGAGAGAAATTGAGTGACTGTGTTTGTATGTGAGAGAGAAAGAAGGAACTGTAGAAGCTATCAAAACCACCGAGGATGTCTGAGTGCTTTACATCTTTTCATATCCTGCAACTCTGAGAGGTACACATATGTCTGCATATACACACGCCATTAGATATACCAGCAAAGCTGAAAATTAGAGGAGAATTTACCTCTCTCTTTCTCTTTTTCAATTGTCTGTGAATAGTATTTCTTGATGTGCTGGATTTGTTTAATTATTCTTCTTATTACTGATCAATAATTCAACCATTCGACAGAAGTAACCAGGATAAAGCTACTGAGGAGGGTTTAGTTATTTTTGTTGGTACTTGCTGGCCAGAGAAAAGAGACAAAGATGATGGTTTTAGCATGGGAATAAGAACACCGTTACATTCATCGAGGAGACTAGTACTGCACACCATTGGTTTTCTTTTCGATCTTGGATTAATTCTTGCAATTCTATGTCCCAAGATTTTCAACCAGGAATCTTCAGCTTCCCGAATGGGTTGGAGAGAGGAAGGGTGAGTCCACAGCAGCAGATCCGGAGGGACAAAGTAAGGTTGCAAGGAGGGTTCGAGGCAGCGCCATTGGTAGGGATAGAAGAAGAGGAACCGGTGTACGAGACTGCCGGGATGTTGTCGGAGATGTTCAATTTCCCGCCTGCGGCTGCGGCGGAATTGATGGAGCAGCAGCCTGTGACGGCCACGTTTAGGGCGGCGAGGCAAGCCGGAGAGTGGTACGGAAACAGACAGCAACAAGGGGTGAATATGATGATGGGTGGATTGGGGGATTCGAAGAACCAAAACGGTGTGAATAACAACCAGCATCAACCACAACACCAGATTTCAAGCATTAATGCTGACTCAGCAGCTGCCATGCAGCTTTTTCTGATGAACCCTCAAACGAGGTCGCCTTCCCCTCCTCAAAGCCACGCCACTCCTTCTTCAACACTCCACATGTTGCTTCCCAATCCTTCTTCCAATTCCCTCCAAGGATTCACCGGTTCGGCCGTGGGAGGGTCTTTTGGGCAATTCACATGGGTTCCTGAGAGTGCTCATCAGCAAGGAGGCGTGATGGAAGGGCAAGGTCTTTCGCTATCGTTGTCTTCTTCTCTGGAAGCAGCGAAAGCCGAGGAATTGAGGATGGGGGACAGTGGTTTTCTATATTACAATCATCAACAGGGGGTGGTGTAGGAGCTGGTGCTCTTCTTCTTCTTCAACAGTTCAATTTCCGTACAAGAACAACAGTCATCACCAAGCATTGCATTTGCAAGGGGTGATAGGACACGACAACAACCAGCAGGGACATGTTGGGTTCGGGTCATCCTCGTTAGGTGTAGTTAATGTTCTGAGAAACACAAAGTATGTGAAGGCTGCACAAGAGTTGCTTGAAGAGTTTTGCAGTGTTGGGAGGGGTCAGTTTAAGAAGAACAAGTTGAATAGGCAGAATTCAAACCCTAATTCAAATCCCGATGGAGGTGGTGGTGGTGGTTCTTCGCCTTCGTCAAAAGATGCTGGTATTCCTCCTCCTCCTTTGTCAGCCGGTGATAGGATTGAGCATCAGAGAAGGAAGGTCAAACTTCTATCAATGCTGGACGAGGCATGTATTGTAATCTCTCTCTTTCTTTCTGTTCTCCTCTCGCCTTCTCTCCCCATCCATCAAGAGTCAAGGTCCCCCAATATCTTTTCCTTCTAAATTATTTCCTTAATTTAATCCTTTAATTAATACTGCATTATTTGTCTTCCAAATTAACAAGAGGATTATAAAGGACACGCTTCTCCCCTCCGGCCGGTATCTTTAATTAATTTCTACCTTTTTAAAAAAGAAAGTAGAAAAAAGGGAAAAGGCCGGCTGGTATAATAGGGTTCCATTTCATAGGATCAGTTGGTAGGTAAGTGTTCCTTATTTTAATTAATACAAAATTGTCTTTTTTTTAATCCTTGGATTTGATTGGTGGGATGACTTTAAGTTATTTTATTTGGGTTTCTTGGTTTGGTGCAAACCATGAGACTAACTATTAGGAGAATACGTCCATCAAGAAGCGACGTCCCTTCTCATTAGTAAGATAGACTCCAACACAAGGAATAGAAAGCACTCACTCACCATATCTATTACGTACCATGTCAATCCACCACACCTGTCATGGAAATATTGCAATCAAACCCGTTTTTTTATCATATCTAAGTTCATCTCGGAAGGGACTTTTCTTTTTCTTTTCTTATAAATCAAATTCATCCTTTACTATTTTTTTTTTATTTTATTTATGTGCACAGGACTATCAGTTGGAGAAGGTTACTTCCAGAAAGAAACCAATGAGATTATTCTTCCTACTCGTTAACAATCAATGAATACTTCAATGCATCCCTATTATTCCTTGGCTGGGATTTTGTTTTTCGTTTTCCTCTTTCTCCCACACAATCAACCAAATTAAATACTTAGTTGGAAAATTTCTTTCTCCTGTCTAATCCATTCATTTAACAATCATAAACTTATCAATATATTTAATTTGCCCAGTGGTCTTTCACTATTTGCATGGGTTAGTGCCCTTTTTTTCTAACTAATAACTATCCACATTATTTCACATGAGTTGCTTTCCCTTATTAATGCTAAAGTCGGTTCATCTAGCTTTTCACAAACCGCACAATGAATGAGTAAATGAGAGCATGCATGAACACATCTTCTAGCCTTTAATTTCTTATTTTTTAGTTTTGTTATTTTTGTCTTCAACATTTGATCTGTTCTCTCATTTATTAATATGCAACGTTATGAATATTTTTAGACGTGGTAAATTTTTGTTTTTTCAGGTGGACAGGAGATACAACCATTACTGCGAGCAGATGCAAATGGTGGTGAACTCATTTGACCTGATGATGGGTTTTGGAGCGGCGGTTCCATACACTGCACTGGCGCAGAAAGCAATGTCTCGGCATTTCCGGTGTCTGAAGGACGCAATAACAGCACAGCTGAAACAAAGTTGCGAGCTACTAGGAGAGAAAGAAGGAGCGGGGACCTCAGGTTTGACCAAGGGTGAGACCCCTAGGCTTAAGGTTCTTGAGCAAAGCCTAAGACAGCAGAGAGCCTTCCATCAGATGGGGATGATGGAACAAGAAGCTTGGAGACCCCAGAGAGGCTTGCCTGAACGATCTGTCAACATTTTGAGAGCTTGGCTTTCGAACATTTTCTCCATCCGTAAGTTTTCCTCTCTTTTCTCTCTCCCTTCTCATTACTTATTATAACACGAGGATCATATTTGCCTATTACTTTTACTTACTTCTTCGCCCATGTGCTTGTACAATCTTCACCTACAGATTGTGTTGGTACAACTAAGCAAATCAACAACTAAAATATATTTTTAGCAATTTATAAAATGAAAGTAACATTTGTTCCAGCACTGTGTTGAATATGGAATAGTACTATTTTTCCAGTATAAGTAATGTGTAAGTAATCTATAATAACGGTTCTTGACTTGAGAGTTAAAGATAAGACCCTATACAGAAAATAGTGTGATTATTAAGAAGAAGAAAAAGCAGGAGGGTTTGCCCTTGTGTTTATTTGAAAAGATAATAAAGAGACAAAGAAAGGGAGGGGATGTGGCAGAAGGAAAGAGAGAATCTAAAAGCCATTATTTATGTGCCCAACGATCGTTTAGATGAACAGTAATGCAGTAATATTGCAGCGTCCTTGGATGTTGTCTTGGCAGCAGAAAGGTCGAAAGATGCATACAGCACATCGCTGCTTTAACTACGATGAATTTATCAGTATCTTTTTTTTTTTTTTTTTCTGATATTGTTGAATACCTAATTAGATTAGAGATTAAGTGGAAGGGTGGGGGAGGGGATAAAGTAGAGACAGTGATCAGTGTGTCCAGTAATCTGCTTTACTTCTGGCATGGCAGCTAGGACATAGATCTTTCTTTCTTTCTCTTAGATTCTCACGCCCACGAAGGGAAAGAAAGAAAGGTTTCAAACTCAGCTAGGTGTACAGAAAGCTCCGTGTCCTTTTACACAGTTAAGGCAGGGACTCTGATGTCATTTTCTCGTCTCTTTCTCAGGTATCCAAGCGATGCAGATAAGCATCTGTTGGCACGACAGACTGGACTATCGCGAAATCAGGTTCCTTCATTTCTTTCTTAACTTTAATCTCTACCCTATTTAATATTTCATAAGATGCAAAGTGACCACATTAACAAGAATAAGTAAAAAAGAAAAAAAAGAAAAAAAAAGAGAGAAGAGAACAATGAAATGGAAAAAAAAGAGGGACCAGCACTGAGTTCAGATGCAACTTACGTGTTTTTGAGTTTTGTTTCTCTGGTTTTTTTTCTGTCTCTCTCTAGGCAATGCTGATTTTATTTTGTTTAATGTCACCTTTCTCTTTTGTTCTCACGTCGAAAACTTCGTTTTCTTCTCTGAAGACATACTTATCTTTTTGTCTAGTTTTAATTTAGTATTCGAATCTTTTACACACTAGACATAATTAATTCTGAAATGAAATGAGCAGAAGTAAGTACAGAAGCAATGAGAGTTATAAATAAATTTGTTGTCTTCAATTCATCTCACTCTCTTCCAATTACTCCTTTCTCTCTCATGTGAAACTGCTCCTCCTCCCAACTACACGTTATAGGAACCATAAATATGAGGAATAAATGTGTATTTTTCAGATGTTAATGTCTCTCCTAATGCCATGTTTCGAGTTCATGCAGCTTCGTCCCCAATATCTCTCTCTCTCTTAAACATTATATTTTTTATATATAAAAGTACATGCACTATTGTACATAAACACATTTATTTTCACTAATATAAATCTATTCTAAATTTTGTGTGTTTGACATTATCATTTATGTCACGTAAATTTTGCACTCTCAACTGCATAGAACAGCAAATAAATTGTCCCTCTTCATATTTATTCTATCCCTGGATTGAAATAAAAAAATAAATTATTTGCAATATTTGGTTTTTTTTATTCCCTATTTTTATCCGAACTCATACAATTTTATAATTATCTTTAGTGTTATTAATCAATTAAAATTGAAGTTTTGCCTCAATAATCTATATTGTTCTATAATGAAACTTAAAGGAACCATGTTTTGTCATTGAATATTATTGTTTTCATGATTTTTTTTATCAACTTTGTTTTTCTTTTCATGATAATCCATAATAATCCAATAGTCTTGTTTATGTCATATACAAAATATAATTATGTGTGAAAACTTGTAATTAACCTTTGTTCGCGGTTTAGGAAAAGTGAGGGGTTGAGAGAAACTTGATAGAGGAAATGATATTTTTATTGAAAGAACAAATTAATTAATTAATTTAATTATCATTTTATTACAAGAATATCAGGTGTTTTAAACATATTTACTTCTATTTTTGTTTAGATTGAACTTTTTATTAGTGAAGCAAGAAAATTAAGTGATTTTTCTTCTATATTTTGTTTTTATCTCATCTTCTCCTAAATTAGATCTGTAGCAAACCAAGATGCTGAGAGCTGGAGAGAAAGAGAAAAAAAAAAAACTGTTAATTACCTGTGCCTATCTTCCAACTACACCCCATATGCACCTATACCCTATGGTGGTCAGTGAAATGGGGAGAATTAGACTCATACAACTAAAAACACTGTCCCTTCTTAGAAGAAACTGGTGATGAATAGTTTCATCTGTTGTGTAACTAATCACATATATTTTTTAAATCTGTCATCTTTGATGTCCTTTGTGTTACACCACAGAGAAGATACCTCGAAGTCTAATCACACTTTAGCACAAAAAGACAAACAACAATGAGCCAGCAGAAAGGAAGCTCTTGTGTGTCCTTTTTGCTTTTTGTACTCATAATAGTATCAATTAAATAATCGAACTGAAATTATATACTCCTAGGGTCAAAACAGACGGTGAAGGTCAACAATAAGGATTTTAGCTATTGTTATGAATTACCGAATCTAAATCTCAAGGCATTCATGCACTTGAGTTTTTGATGATATAAAGCATTGCTTTGATATGAGAAATACTAGAGTTTTAATAACAGTAGTTTGTTCGTCGTCGGTTTAGTCATATTGAGAATTTTCTGAATGGAGCTTGATGTGTTTATATATACGTAGATTGATGGGTGGAAGGTGTTTTTTTCAGGTATCAAACTGGTTCATTAATGCCAGGGTTCGGTTGTGGAAACCCATGGTGGAAGAGATGTACCAACAAGAACTTAAAGAAGCAGAGAGTACAGAAGAGAGAGAAAATAACCAAAGCAACAACAGCAATATCAGTGGGAACCAAGCACAAACTCCAAGCACACCAGGAGCAGCTACGACGTCAACAGCAACAACAGCTGCACCACCAACAATCACAACAACAAAACCAACAGGGAAAAAATCCGATATCAATGCCACCGAAAGCGACTCATCACTTGTTGCAATGAATAGACAGGGCTTCTCGGAAAACCAAGGAAAGCAGTCCACCACCACCTCCACCACTGTCATGGCCTCCGTCAGCGCCACCACCTCTGAGATTGCACCACCAGGGTCACAGTGCTTCGACTCAGATCTGCCCCCACAGAGATTAATGGCCACTGATGACACGTGTCGCTTGGTCACAGCAGATTTTGGGACCGCGTCTGCAAGTGCTGACATTGGATCCACACTCATTAGATTTGGGACCACAGTTGGTGACGTGTCACTCACCCTAGGGCTTCGCCATGCCGGGAACATGCCGGAGAAAACTCCTTTCTCTGTTAGAGACTTTGGAGCCATTTAAACTTCGATATAGTACTACTTCACATAATAATAATAATATTATAATAATAAAAAAAATATATAGGAAGATGCTTTATCACATTATATTATATTATATATATCATCAAAAGAAAACATTTTTCCACTTTTATATTTTCTCAGTTATTCCTCCATCGGTCTTATTTGCATTGTGGGAGAAGGACAGAAAAGAAAAAGATAATACTATATGAGAAAGGTAGTCTCAACTCAAGTTAGCTATTAATTAGGTGTAATCTTAATTGCTATCTATTGTATAACTGTACAGCATATTGTTTTGCATGATTTTTTCCCCGTATATGTACTTCATTATTTAAGGTTTGTAGCTTAGTTTGACTGCACTACTTGATCTAGTTAATCATGGGAATAATAAATGTTCCTTTTTGTTTTTCACTTTAAGATCATGAAATGTCAAACCTACCAGTTTTTATTGTACCATTGTTGATTTTACTTTTATTCCTTCCACAAAAACAAGGCTGTCTTTCATACATCAAAAGGTAAGACTCGAATGAGCAATCACTCATAACTGTTTGAAGTTATGATGATATTTTTTTTTTCTTTTAAAAGTATTTAGTGGAGAAGTCATACGGATGATAAATAAACTAGATAATATAAATATTATTGTAATTTCATTTTTATATTTTAGCATAAGTATGAAAATAATATATATTTTTTCGTCTTATCTACGTTCTAATATATAATATATAAAGTAGATATATTTTTGTCTTGTCTACGTTACATTCTATTTTAGATTATTAAAATACTTTTAGTTTAATATGTAATCTAATAAATTTGTATTAATTTGTTTTTTTACTTTGATCTTTTAGTTATATAAGGAAATCTTTCTTAGTTTTTTTTAATTATTTAATATTTTTGATAATTATAGAATTATAATTTGTTTTTTTAAATTTGACATAAAAATTGGTATCATTCAAATATTCATATTTCATAATATTATGTTTTTTAACTATAATTTTTAATAAAAAAATATTTAATTTATATTTGGAACAGTAAAAAACTCACATGTGTAAATATACTTGTTTCCTGATATAAATCGAAATGTTATAAAAATTCTTATATGAAAAAAAAAAACTACTTAAGGGATGAAAGTAAGGTTGAACTTTTACTTAAAATTTAGGATGAAATAATCAATCCACGTGTTAGTGTTTAATTTAGACAAAAGTGGTTCCTAATCACAACTTTGGTGTTCCTAAACAAAATGAGCAGAATTTTATACATAGATGAATGTTATGGAAGTTGTTCATACGAAAGTATGAGTTTGGTTTTTTGTTTTCCTTAAATTGAAGTCGGGCATCAGTTGCATAATTTTCTTTGTTTTTGGTGTATAAGTGATGCGTATATAGCAGTGGTGTGGGTGTGACAAGGGACAGCTTTGTAGAGTATTGAGAGGAAGGTGAGTGGTGATATTTATAATAGAGCGAAATGGATTACACAATGTCCACTTATATGTACCTCTCTAATTATTGTAATGAATCTTATACTACATTATTGATCTAATGCAGGACATGTTACCTCAATCATGGAAGTCAGAAAAACATACATATATATTGTGTATGAGCCTTAAATTCACACTGGGACCACACCTCATCTACCAATGCAAGTTATCCACTCTTTCAAATTGAAAACTCTCACATACCCACCAAACTCTTCTTTTCCCGCTAAGCAAAAAATCACTCTTCAGATCTTCAATACCATCAACTCTTTACAACACAACAAAAACTCAATTTCTTAAAATAATACAAAAACTTGTAACTTCCACCATATATGTGTGTCATTTGTAAAAGCTATATATCAATGTAAAATTCCACTTATTTCCATTGGGATAGATAGAATAGAAGAAAGGAAAAGGCTTCCATAACCTTTTCTAAAATTTTATTCTCATCAATTAATTTTCCAATTAAATTACTTTTTTTTTTATTATTATGAATTTTGTCAAATCTCATTAAGACTACTGCTTATAACTAGAGGAAGTTGAAGGAGAGAATTGACAGCTTATCCGAATGCAATCAACGCTTTAAAATGGTAGGTGTTCTAATAATTAGAGTTATTGGCTACAAAAAAAATGTGTATATATAACCAAAAAAGTGTGTTCTATAATGGCTGATTATTTAATTAGCTATAATTAAAGTCATAAATTCATGCAAAAGGGTGAGTCACAATGCACGACTATATCTTGTGAAAATAGTTTTTAATGTGTCTACGAGAAAACACTAAACATATGATCAATCAAATTTAGAATTATATACTTTCCAATTGTGTTGAATTAAAACATTAAACATAGACTATAGACTTTAAGCTTAATTTAACTCCATAAAACCATATCCAAGAAGTAATAAATATTGTAACGATGACTCTGATACCATGATAGAGATGAACTTTAAACCTAATTTAACCCCATAAAATCAGCTTGTAAGATGAGGTTTGCACCCACTTATATACTATGAATTGACCTTATCTCCAATTAACACGAGACTTCTAACAAAGATATTATAAAAAATGTAGTAAAAAATCAAAATTAACCAAATTTAAAAACTTGGGTGGAAAGCTAGAACAGTAGTATATTTGTAGATTACAAGTGTTTGGATAATATCCGTGCAGAGCTAGAAGGTGGTCAATTCCGTTTCTGTTATGTAATTGGTGTGGTAGAAGAGATGAAGCGGAATTTGTTGTGGTGTGGTATGTAAAACAAAAAGGCACACGTTTCTTCCGTAAAAATGAAAATAAGAAGTTGCAAAGCAACAAGCACTTCTCACCTAATATCTTTCTTGTTCTTTGAGAAACACCGCATATTACTAACCAAAGGTTGTTCTGCAGCAACCATCAATTAAGCTTTTTCACTAAACAACAGAGATGTCATAAATGATTCTGATATGATAAAACTGGTTTTTAAGGGAAAATTTATAATTGCTTGAGGATTAAGGTGGTTAAGTAAATATTTGAACGTTAATTAATGAGCAATGTATGAGTAGAAAGTTTAGTTATCTGGTGTGAACATAAATTTGGTGATACATTAACGTTAAGGAGGGTCCTGTAAAGAGACAGATGATGAAGATAGAAGAAAAAAGATAGAAGAAAGAATCCCCACCCTAGAATTGTTTGTTTGTCTTGTATTGGTGCAACATAACTTGGTGACGAAAATTTTATACGAGGGCTTTGAATTGGGTTGTTCCGTTTAATGAAGGAGCCCACTGTTGCCACATGATGCAGGAGGAAATGTTCAGATCACAGCAAATTGGGCTGGTCCCACCATTTTCCACTGTCACACACCCGTCAACCTTCTTAGAAAAGAGATAACAATATTCCATCGTTTTCACATCTCAAATATTAATTTTATATTTAATATTTTTAATTCTTATAATAATGATTTAACGAGTTGTTATATTATATTGACGTTGAGTTCATGACTTGATCCATTCAATGTTTCATTCAGAAATGAATAGATGATTGCGTTCATGCGGTATTGGGCCAGGCCCATCTTTCAGCAGCTGAAAATTTTAGGTAGCTTAAAGCCCCATGCTTTTTTCCCTACACCACCATATTTTCGAATTTTCATTTCGGCCCTTCTCTTTTCCTAACATATATAGAACATTGAAAGTATGATTCCATAATACACATTCTTGATTTTTTTTTTAAATAATACTTATTTTACATAATTCTAATTCAAAAAGGTTGCTGCCCGGTGACACAGGAGATGGACACAAAAAGATTTTTCGCAGTTTCTTTTTGCATCTCTATCATTTCAAGTATCTTCGTAAATTCTTAATGTTGTATTCTATGATTTATAATTAAAATTTATTTTTCATTTTTTAATTCTGAATGTACAGTCTGAAATATAAAATTATATTTCAAAATGCATAATTTAAAATACAATTTGTTGTATTTCAAATTATACCATCGGAATATAAAAATTTGTCGAAATGCAGGTTGAAATTATGAAGATGAGGAATAAATGACCAAGGTTTTCTTCCTTAGTGTATTGTTGGGAGATTTTTATTTTCTTTTATATGTTTTGCTAAATTGTATTTAATGTGAGACTTCAGACCTAAAATACAAAGAAATGAAAGACAGACTTTTGAACTTAAAATTCACGACCACTGGAGAGACACAGAAAAGGACTAGAAAGAAAGAATGAATGAAAAATAACCCTTGGCTAGGTATGTAACAGACAGAGTGCAAGTTAAACTAGTATATTTAGATTCTATATAAGCACAAGATCTGGGTATGGTATTAGATTGTGATTTTTTTTGAATAAAAGTGTTACTTAATGTAATACATAGTTAATAATGTTAGAAAGAAAATCTAACAGGGAAAATGAGAATTTCATGAGTAGAAATAGCTAGCATATACCACTATTTATGCAGTCATGCCAGCAACCATGATACTAGTTATTAATTATTTGGTGGTTGAAAAAGATTAACTTATTTTACTTTACTGTTTTGGATTGAAGTAAAGTGGGATTTAGTCCCACTATAAGTATTAATTGAAAAAGTAACTAGTAACATCATAATTGAATGTATGATAAAATAAATGTATCATTTTAGAAAAATTAAATCTTTAGTATTTGTATAATTACTAAAAGTTACAATTCCATGAGTGATTGTATACATGAAACTGGTTAGCAGGTGGAGGTAAAGCACAAAGGAAAATCAAGCATTTATAATTCCTTGGAATAGTCACCTTAAAAGAGAAACTGAAAATCGAAAACCATTTTAAGATCTATCAATGAACATATGACATGGTGCTTTGACAGCAGCATTCAAGCATCTGGCATGGCTTCCACATAGGGTCTTATGAAAGTCCTCCGCCACCACACCTCAAAAGCTCTCTGAAGATTGGGACAACCATCACCAGTTTTCAAGAAGCTTCCAACCCAAGAAAGCAAAATACTCTGTTGATCTTCCAAAGGCAAGGTCAGAATTGTTCTTCCAATTCCTTCCTCCACAAGTTTCCTGTCAAATGTCCTGCACCCGTGCTGCAACCAGTTGTAGTCGTTGATTAGAGGCTGCAGCCATGTCTGCAACAACAACTGCCGTGTGTTCTTCGATGGCAAAACCTCCCCTCTTCCTATGCTCACATACAGTCTTCCAGAAATGCAGCTCACATGATAGCGAAACGCAATGGGAAGCTTTCCATGTAGGGCTGCCAATTCCTGATGGTTTGCCCACATCACCGTAAATTTTCAGCAGCTTGTTTATCGATTAAAATCTCCCAGCAACCATGACAAGTTATCAGCTTCAAGAGCTATATGTTTTACTACAGGTTCTTTGTTATCGCTGGGTATGTCTTTGAACTCTGGTTCTGCAGCTTGGTTGAACAGACACAATAATGAATCCAAACAGCTTCTGCATGACTTATAAATCATGTCGTTACAGATGTCCACTGAACCTGCAGAACTTGGAAGACTATTGTTCTCCCTAAGCAGCTTTAGAACAATGGATTTCATCTCTCTGCGACCTCTCTCCTCATTGGATTTCAGAACAAGTTCAACGATGTGGGAGAGGGTATCTTTTGGGGCATTGGAAGTATCGGGAGAAACTCGTTTTAGCACCGGATTGACCCCGATTCCATCTCCTTGGAGTCGTAGAACTGTTGAAATCACCTTTTCTTCTTCTTCCTCTCCATTCCAAGGGACTGCTTCCAAGTACTCCAAACATGATTGGATACATGAGCTGAAGCCTAGGAATTCTGCAACCTGCAGCATAGTTTCTTATTACAAGTCGGCAATGGTGTTTCATCAAGCACTATCCAATGGCTCATTTTCTAGGAAAGGATAAAATTGTGAAACAAGAACGAGAAAGATTTACAATGAAAACAATATTTAGCAAGCACTTAAGACTGAGGCTCTACCTTTTATGAAGTCTTATAGAAAACAGATCAGAAACATTTTGACAAAACATTATGATCAACAGGAGATAGGGATTACCTTATACTATAGGTGATCTTCCTAATTTTAAAAGGTGAAAAACCCGAGACACCATGGTTATATCTTGACCATCACCACAATTCTTAACAATAGCACATTCCACTATTCAAACTCACCTTTTAATCTTGCCGTGGCAATTGTATATTAGTAAATACATAAGCATTTCAGGCTACCTATTTGTGTAATTGTGAAGAGTTACAATTTTATAAAAATCCATGTGACATTGATGACTTGTCATCATCGCTATGGTTCAATATATACATCTGTAAAACAGTCTTAAAAAATAATAAATTTTTAACATAGCCATTATAACATTTTAAAAATCACAACCTTAGGCACCAGTTTTCATTACAGTACAGCAAATCCAAAATAAAAAAATATAGATTATGCTAGTAATTTACAATATCATAAAGCAGCCTAAAGTACATTTTTTCTCATGAATAATTCTAGTAAAATGTTAATGAATGACCTTAAGGTATTAGTTAAGGAACCAAAAGTTTAAAGCAGCAAGTAAGGAAAGATTGAAAACACAATTAATTTC
The DNA here is from genome assembly GCA_027742785.1 of Vigna reflexopilosa. NCBI lineage: Eukaryota > Viridiplantae > Streptophyta > Magnoliopsida > Fabales > Fabaceae > Vigna > Vigna reflexopilosa. Next base: position 12,189 of record JAFNIE010000686.1, on the reverse strand, counting down.
CAACTTGCTTTTAAAGCAATTGAAAGCATCTAACAGAGTGTACTGCATGGTGATGGTTATAAGTTAACAAAACCCATAATTCTAAATACTATCACGTCATCCTCCTAATTATTAAATGAAAAAAGGTATTGAATGCCTTTTATGTTTTCAAAATATTGAATGCATTTCCTTTTTCATTTAATATCTTATTTATAAAGTATTAGAGAATAGTATAGCATTACAAAGTAGTTGATATCATTCCATGAAAGATAAAAAGTAGTCGATTATGTAACAAGGAAAAATGCAGCTGATTGTAGCACTAAAAATGAAATATCATTGTGTAAATTGTAGTTATATTATATCATACACACACATGTGTGTATGTACTGGGGAAGAAAAAACCATAGTGAAAATATTTATCATATTGGAGGGTGAATTAACTCACGAGGAATACAATTATAAGAAGAGATTAAATAAGTCACATAACTATAAGCCTCCAACGAAGCATACCATTAAACAAGACCAAGAAATAATCCGAAAATTATAATACCAAAAGATTAATAGCATAGAACATACTTCTTCACTCCCAAAAATACCCAACAGTATTAGCAGCAAAGCAGGCTGTGATGACAGAGATAGCAAATTACCTTAAGTATTCTAAGAATGCGAGAAACGCTTTGCTTCATTAGCCGCTGCTTCATTTCTTTGCAGTACATAAGCCCAACAGTTTCAACATATATTTCAACATCCTCACAGTCATCAACTTGGAGACATGACAAACCAGATTGTTCAGAAAGTTTATCAGCAAAAAAAATACTCTTCTCTTTTAAAACATCCTTGTGAACACTTAACTTCACACAAAAACCCTGCTTTCCAAGGAGAAGAAGCTTAATGTCACAAGTTCCAGGTTCACCAAACTCAATAGCCACTTTTTTTGGCATAGATTCAAGTTTGGGTCTAGGTGCTCTCTGTGCAGGCACAGAAGGGCTAGGTGGAGGTCTTTCTGGATCATCATTACATTGTTGAGCATCAGAAACCACCAACCTTGACGGGGCAGGCCCTGCTTTTCTCTCACTCACCGAGACTTCCTTTTTCTGGAACTGATCTTCGGAGCTGGTGGGGAGGGTTTGAGTTTATTCAAAGGGTTTTGAGGCTTGAGGCTTTTCTGGAACCCAACAGGAGTAGGACAACACCAAAATCCTTCAGGGGTGACAGCAATTGGAACATTTTTAATCTTTGTTTGACTTTGCTCTACCCGGGTAATCCTGCTATCCCCCATAAGTGACAAGGATTCACACTAATTATATGGAACAAGATATAGCATCACAGTGAAAAAGATGAAGTTTAGACAAGTCTTCGTATCCCCACTTAGCAACTAATATCTTTCCCCTCATAAAATATGAAAAATAAGCAAAATGAAAAGCTGCAATCTTTGAAGCTGATCTACTTCCCCAAAAAGAACCGGCGCCACTGCAGTTTCACACAAAGTACATGGAACATGAGGAATGTTCAATGGACTGAAAATGTCTATATTTTTCTCTAATGGGAAAAGGGATTTGAACTGAAACCAAAGCAGAAGTATGCAATTTCTTTTCTATATTTTAACAAATAAAATGGTTGGAGCGTTTCTAAAAGTACAATATAACCATGAAATTCTATATCTGACCCCATCAAAGTGAACCAGTAATTACAGATCAGCACACAGAAAATGACCCTTTTCTCTCTCTTTCTCTCTCTGGACACTAGTCACAGGTAAACGGCAGAAGCAGAAAACTTACCACACATTGGTCATATAAAAAACCTAGGAAACCTCATGTCATATCTAACAACTTCGTTAAAGCTCAGAGCTTTAAAACTGATTGAACATGAGCTGCAGTGTTGACCATGAAGGGAACCGACGAGGAAAGAGCTGCAGCGAGGAATAATGAGTTTGGTCACTCTCTAACTAGTGAAGGATAGAACACCAGCACACCCGCACAAGAAAAAAGAGGGCACCCATATGAAATGAAACGAAATGGACGATGATGGTTTATTGGCTATGTTTCCTACTTTCCACTTTGCCAGTACCATGATTTTCATGATTTGGGTCTCAGAATTCGCATCACTTGGCCCCTCAGACTCAACCATTCATCTTTTCTATAATTAAAAAAACAATCTTTTAAAATGAAATAAATAAAAGGAAAACTTTTCCTTTAATCCGGTTTTTCCTTGCTGGAGTTTCTCTACACAACTCAGCAATGCCTCTCTTTTATGGTTTGGTATATTTATTTATTATTATTGTTGTCATATTCTGGATTCTTTATGTATAACACTGTTGCTTTTGTCATGATGCACTCATGTGGAGTAGAGTAAAGTTAAAGTAAGCTTGCTTCCCTGTTGGATAGTGCAATTACCAGTATACCCTGAAGGCGTAGCTGAGTTGTAACAGTGCATGTTGGGAATGTTTAATGAGAAATTAAAGAAAGAAGAGGAGAATCTTGATATTGAAAGAGATGTATGTCAGAAAGGTGTTGAGAATAGTTTCTGATATTTGGTTGTTTTATTTTGAAAGAGGCAGTTAGCGGTGGAATTGTAGTAGGATGGATATAAGAAACATGAAAGCGATGGATTGTCCTAAAATCCAAACCCAAAAATATGAATCTTGTAAGAATAGACAACGTTGATGCCTTTTCAATTCTCCTGATTTTGGTAGCATGCATTCAACCTATCACGTTACTTCTATCCATCGAACGATTGTTTCAATAATAATACACGAACTGATAAGTTTAAAGGTTATTACCATCACTTTAACTATTCGCAACAAATTAACTCGCTTTAAAGCTGATTAACCTACCTCACAAGAACAAATTATCACTTCCAAAAGATAAGTCCTAACTCAAAATAGCACTTTCTACTTCTTTTTATGCCTAAACATTTGTCATGAATATTTAGGATGAATCAGCACGTTCTCGATATATTGTTATGTTTGAAATTTATTAGGATTTTCTCTTTAAAAAACATTTTAAAGGATAAAAAAATATTTAAATTGTTTTAGATCATTATTAAGTAGAGTAAGAATAAAATTACTTGACTTAGACAGAGATTAAAATAATATATACAAATATTTTTACAATATCATCAAATTCTTACTATATAAGTTTGTATCATTTTTTTTTATTTTTTTCATAATTGTTTTTTTTAAAAGAGTGTGTTATCTTTTTACCTTTTGATTGAGTCATATATTTGTCTTAAATTTATAATTTTAAAGAGACTAAACATTAGATGATGGGGTTATTTTTTAAATATTGTTTTGCACCAAGTGAATAGGTTGACCATTATATGAAAATATGATAGTTAATGATGTAAGAAGTATGATAATATAATGGATAATGATACTTAGACAACATTTTTTGACAATATTTGAATATCATCTATGTGTCATCCTGTAATTGGTCCAAAATTACTCTATAATCAATAATAATAATCATAAACACTATCATGGACCAATCATAGAATTATATTCAAATATTGTAAAAAAAAATGTTGTTGAAATATCATTATCCTAATATAATATCTCCTAAATCAAATAACCATTCAACTAGTTTGATTTTAAAAATTTCCTCAAATGAGAATAGACAACATAACATAGATCGGTCACAAGAAATTTGCATGATATTAGAAAAAGAAAAAAATCTTTTACTTTCAAAATAATTCTTTTAAAAATTATATGTAGGATGATTTTTAATTAGTTGATATAATAAAAAAAACACTAGTATGTAAAAATCATTTTTTAAGTCCCTTAAATTTTAACCTTTGTTGGCCACTGTATATTTTTCTTGTATAACACTTGTGAAATAATTATAGAACCAAATCGAATGTTATTTATCTTCTTTAAATAGACTAAAAACAGTTATTATAAAAAAATAAAACAAAATTGAAAAGATTAAAAAGTTGACTTTGATATTAATTTATTTATAAAAATTAATTTGTAATAAATGATATATATTGATTTAATATTTAGTTAATATATAACTTTATCCTACAACAAAAATTACTTGTTTTAAAATCTCTAAATATTTTATGAGTAGTTAAGAGATGGAAAAAAAAATCAAATGCTAAGATGCAAATACAAAAGTAATTCACATAATCACATCATCACATGCAATGCTTCTCTAATTGACTATTTGTCTCTATTACTTTTTTTGCTCTTTGGCTATTTCCATTTGCGATTATCTTTTTCTTTCATCCATTACTACTTTTCTTTGTCGGATCATGAAGTTTTCCTTATGTTGCTTACTACTTATTTCTTATTCTTTTTCTTTTAATTTCATGATAGTTACTTTCTCACAATAATTATAAATTGAATTTGTTAAATAAATTTTATTTTGGATTATGATGCATGAAATAATTTTCTTACTAGTATATTACAATCCATTTAATAACAATTTACTATGAAGTCTCACAAGTTCAAAATTTTCTAGAAACCTATAACTTATCACATCACTGTTCTCTTTTCCTTCTCCATTCACCCATTCGTTTGTTATTTTTTCTTTTTACATTTGCAGATTCAAAAAAAATTCGCTGTTATTTTATTAACTCATTTATCTATTTCTCTTTTTCTTTATAATTCCACATATTTATCCTATATAAATGTTTGTATTTATTATTATAATACATGTTTATATATATTTATAATTTCTAATAATATATATATATATATATATATATATATATATATATATATAACTAAAATTTTATTTATAATTTTCGTTACTATTTTATTTAACATATTTGTACTCTTCTATTATTACATTATAATCATTATTACTATAACATTATTCGTTAAAATTTAAATCTGTAATATATATATATGCATATATATAATTGTTATATTATTTGAAGTATACTGATATTATTCTACTATCCTATTTTATTACGAATATTATTGTTGTGGTTAATATTATTATTTTCTTATATATTTAATATATATATATATATATATATATATATATATATATTTAAAAGGTAAAACATTTCTTATACATTGTAAAAAAAAATATTGTATGGTAAAATTTTGGGTGTTACAATTATAATTACTAAATAGTACATTTGATATTTTAATGATATTTACATTTTTTTAAAATATTGAGTAAATTATCCGCATTAAAAACTTGTATATTAACTAATGCCAACAATAATTTATCATATGACAAATTTACTGATATTTATGCTAATTACTAAATAGTACATTTGATATTTTTAATGATACTTATTTTTTTTTCTGATTTGATTATTTTGGCATTTCTTATGTAAGTTGATGCTTGAAAAATGTACCTTTGTGTAAACCTCACTAGATTCCCTAGCTCTAAATATTTTTTTGTTCTGCTTTTTCAGTGATTTGCACTTGTTTTGAAAGTGTTATTTGAAAATTGGATTTTCGTCACTGAACAAACTCACTGGCTAATTGAATATAGGCAAAGATATATTATGATTCTCCAAACTCCATAATTACAATGAGAGTTTGAAGTTTTTTATTTATTTTTTATATATAAGGAATTTACACTACTTTTAAAAAACAATTATATAAATGTGATATGAGTTAAACTTATAAAAAATTAACATTAATATCATTTTTAATCTTGAAACAGTAATTTTGTAAATTTATTTATATGATACTTAATTTTGTTATTTTATATTTATCTAATATGATATTAAATTAAATTTTAGAGTTTATCCTAAAGCATTATTGACATAATTGAAGGTATGATAGAAAGTGTGTTGATTTGAAATTTTGCCATGGTGGAACATTTGATTGTGAAGATGCTGTTTACTTTTGGGGAGAAAGTGAGAAATTCACAGCTGTAGCAATTTCTGATTAGGAAAAGGCGTAGACACAGAGGAGATATTCAAGAATTTTTTTGGTTCTTTTGGTGACATCTTTTATGCAATTAGGCATAGCTGTGTGTGCCGTGACTTCAGTGCAATCATAGAGATTTGCAGCGATTCCATCTAATTGCTAAACAAGAGAAGATAGAAAGATAGAAACGTGTTTTCGTCATAAGGAATCAGAAATTCCAATCACATGATAGTGGCCTCAGCTGCCCTGGAATTGTTGCCTTTTTGGCCCACCAAGATTCACTGTTACTAATGAACCTTCTGCCATGTGCTCTAAACTTTTCATCCTAATAACATCCTTTTTTTTGTGTGTAGATATCATATATAGTTAACTATGTCCTATGCACCTAACCAATTATTAGTACCAAACCATAACACACTAGCTAATTAGGGGATGACATTAATCATGTATATTGTGATTAAAATATGTCAATGAATATGTCCAACAAAGACAGGTGAGAATCTAGGCCATTCATGAATCATGATAATTTATGTATGTAAGCTCTCTACCAAGAGAAACAACTGGTGAAACATGGAGCTGAGGCCTTGGGAGACAAGGTATTGGTTGAAGGTTATCATTTGTTTTAGTACATGAATGAGTGAAAGAAGAGTGACCGACATATTGGTTTGGCATTGGTATGCACTGTTGCCTGCAATCGCTCAATTTTGTCTGTGAACAAGAGGTCCATGGGGTCCCTAATCCTGACCTCTTGTGTGTCCATTTTGGAGGATTCTCATCCTCTACAATTGCTTTAAAACTCTTTGGATCTTCACCCTTAAAGTAGTATGTTTGTTTTGTAAAAACAATATAAATAATTGTGTGGTGTTGATGAAGGCCACTACGTCCAAACTGCACAGGTTGCAATTCATTTTTGGACTGCAGGATCCATACATGATGAAGTTCATCAGGGAGAGATTTATATATATGACAGAAGTTTTAACTCATAAATATTCATGTCACTTTTAACTCATATATATGGACATATCATGAAACACTCACGTAAAATACATCTCTAGTTGAAGTATAATACTATATTTTAGTTATGTAGAGAGAATACAGTCATCATTTCTTTGTTTCAGTAGCAGTTGAATATTATAGTTTATGGTTCAGTCCTGTTGCTTCTCACTGTCAAGGAATAGATAGTGGCAGAATGAAGCACATGGTTATTCAGTTTCTGTCTCCATTAATGGCCTTCCCATTTCGCGCACAAAGCCTCTGTTCAGTCGAGTGACCCTCATACTGATAAGATGTATCGGTTTCTGCCTCTTCTTAAGAAATTTCCCAGCTAACTTTCTTGGTGTTAGTAACTTTTTTCTAAGCTGCATGGATTGGTGTTTTTGCTTTTCACAACTTCACGTGTCTTTCATCATTAATCTCACTGAGTGCATCGGCTCATCCAAACAGAACAGAAAGATTGGCGTAATTGGTCTATGGGTGGCTGAGATATTTATGTTACTTTTGTATTTCAAAGTTGTCATGGAAGACTTGGCATATGATATAGCAGAATAATGGATACCGAATCCAAGGGAGAAAAGGAAGAAGCAATTAAATGTAAATTCCGTGATGTTACATATAGAACCACCATTTTGTTAAAAACACATTCCCCCTTAAATATTGTCACTAGGAAAAACTGATTTTAATATGTTAATCATAAGTCAAAACTCCCTACATTTTAGTGCACATAATAATTTGGCTGTCATGTTGTTGTGAACATATAAACTTTGTATTGATCATTAAGGACTTATATTTAGATTATGGTTAGATTTATTCTAAAAGTAAGATAAAATGTTAAAAAAGTAAAATTTAATAAAATTGATTAATAAAACTGATTTAAAAGGAGAGATTTATATTTATTTATATACCTATTGAACATAAGAATAACTGTTACTAATAGTATGACAACAATTCAATAAAAGATTAAAAAAAAACTCATCAAATAACAATTTTTAGTAATGAAAGTTGAAAGAGAGGGTCTCCCCACTAATATTTAGAAAGTATAAGATTGGTTTGAAAAATTTTAAAAAGAGAGTAAAAAAGATTGTGAGTTCAATCTCTCTATTAACAATTTACATTTGTCAATCAATAAAATAAATAAATTTTATTAAAACAAACTTTAACCAATAATTCTAATACCATGTAAACTGATATAAAAATACAAAATACCAGTGTATGAATAATATTAGTATTATAAATTTTAATGTAAATACTTTGAATTATCTAAAATGTAAGATGGGAAATAAATAGATTTGATTTAGCAGACTGTCCACTTTATTTATCAATAATATGAATTAAGTTATAACGTGTACATTAGACTTATAATTAAGCACATGGTGGTTTATTCAGGAGTTCAGGCAATAAAAGGTATTCCATCTATTATAAAGTAAAATGATTATAGTTTTAATTTTGTAAGAACTTTTGAAATTGACTGATATTTTTTGTTTTTAATTTGTAGACAAATAAATTACATCAATAATTAAATTCATATCAAATAAGACATTTATATTTAAATGACAAATTACAAGGAATCTATTTCTATGAATAGGTTACTTAGCAATGAAAAGGAAAAGAGAATAAGTTAAACGCTAAAATATTTACAATCCTGAAACTGCTAAAGAAATTAAGAACCATGTCATAAAAATGGAGAAAATACCAATTGCCAATCCAGACAGCTTTGACAACAGACATTTTTTTTTCGCTGAACATCTTTCGGGGATTTCCTTTCTTGGTGATGGTGGAAGGGTAACGAAAGGAGAAAAGGAGTGAGGAATTGCCAAATTATTTCATGAGATCAGGCACTAGAGTGAAATGCTGGAAAATAAAGCAAGAGAAAACGAAACAATTGTGCACTAAGCTTCAAAAACATGCCTACTCTTCCAGAGGGGATACAGAACGATTGTACATGGCAATCAATGCAAAAATCACTTGAATCCTGTCAAATTACCAGAGACGGCCAGAGTAAATTATAGATGATTCCTCACAAGTTGCCTGCCCCAGGTGATTGATTTTTCCTCATCTGTTGGAAGACATCAAATCAAATTAATACTTCCGGGTTGGGCCGTTCCAAATTGGAATCTTTTATGTTGAGCATATAATTTGTCTGCCAAATTGACAATCTAAAAATATTGTTGCAATAATGCACAGATTCAGGTTCTAATAAAGGCGCCCCCTACACTTCAAGGATTCGCAAAGGCAAGGAGATCCTTCACTAAGCACATGCTCGTACTGATAGTCATATGTTAGCTCTTCACCTAAAGCAATCTGTCAAAAAGAACAAAGCGAGACGTAAGCCATTGCATACAAAAGAAGCTACTAAAAGTGTGTCCACTGTTCACAAGATAACATGCAGGACTGGATGTTCTTCACAAACAAGGGACCAAACTTTGGATTGTAGTGCAATGTTCATTATATCCATGCATACCATTATTCACACGTCAATTGGGATACAGAAAGCAAATTTCTTGTAACATATTTGTCAATAAGCCGGCCTTTTCTTTTCATCAGTAAAGCAGGGTAACGTTTTATTAGAGATGTGACCTTCAATATCTATGATACGGTCTCTTCACATAAATGTTTCTTATAACATACCAAAATCAAGAAAAGAATTTGCAAGTAGAAATTGTCAAATTATCATATACATTGGATTCTTTTAAAGGAAATAGTCCAACATAGGAGAGTACTTACATCCCGATTTGCATAAAAACCGATATGTGCACGTTCAGAATCCATGCTCTCTATAAGAACTTGGTGATTGACCAGATTTGGGGAGCAACTACAACAACAACAACAAATTGTAAGAGAAAACCAACCTAACGTACATAAAAATCAGAATGTGGTATAGTTACTAATCACAAAAAGTGTAGGCTTTAGTTGAATTAAACAAAATCATCATTGATAGAAAAAAATAATAGTTAAATTTTTACTGCATTACTGTGGTTAATTGTTGCCAGGAAATAACGTGGGTCCAAATAGCACCATGTTAAAAGCAACTAACCAAAAAGAGCACTAGTCCCCCTACAATGCATCTATTTGTAAGGAGCAGAAATACAGTCATCATAATATTATGATGATATTGATGACAATGACTATCTAGGACATTCTTAACAGCAAATTAAGAGCATAATAAATAATAGCAAGTAGCACGGATTCATGCACAATGAAATAAGCAACATGCCTAGCCAAAAACTAATTCAAGATCAATTTCTGTTAAGTAATTCAAGTTAGATTGAAGAAAATTCCTTGGAAGGAAATCATAAAAGTTTACCGGCTGCCATTTGAAACCAGCTAGTATAGCAAAAAAGAATCCATTAATGAACAATTTTGCTAGCAAAACCATGTCAAACAGAATGTTAAGAAGCAAAATGTTCACCTATGATTGATGAATCTTGAAACATTTCCAAATTTAGTAGCATCAATTACATACTGAGCCTGTCCTTCAATCAATCTGCTCATATCATTAACACGAGCATCAATGTCGTAGAAATAACTGCAATGCTCTGTGCCATAACTGGTGTTGATATAGACCGAGTCAGTATAAAGTTTGGGAACATCAACTAATTTAAAAGAGAATATATCTTGAAAAAACGTAAACCTTCTACGCCTATCATGTGCCTCTTTCATATCTAAAACTTCTCCAATGTATTCACACACAAATGTGCCACGTAGAATAGCTTCACCAGCCCTTACTGCCCATCCCTACAAATCACAGCCTCATAAAAGTCAATATAGCAAGACTTGTGATTTGAGAAGTGTTTTGGGTTCATAAAAAAAGAGTAACCTTTTTCTCTGTTTTAAAGACTTCCAATTTGACTCGTACACCATTCTGCAATACTCTATTTGGACAGGATTTATTGCATCTGCACATGTGATTACACTCATAGACAAGATAACCTTCCTGCAGTTGTTTTAGGACAATCCCCATAATGGAACAAAATGAAAAATTGTTAATAAATAATAGAAATAGAAAATAAATAAAAGGCAGAAATTTTCTGTATATGCCAATGATCTATGAAGGGAACTTGAGGCAAAGTCATGTAATAACGATGCTTAAAAATATCATGTACGTAATTCTCAAAAATAAGTTAAGATCATATATGGTATTGCTAGTAGAGCTAAGTCAACACAGTCAAAGCAGCTATAATACTATTAGAAAACAAAACCATTCAAGAAATAATGAAAGGGATAAAATTATTCAGTATTTTAGCAATTGCTAGATATATCATCACTATGTAAAGCATAACAGATGCAAAAGTAATTCTTCCATATTTTATATAGAACAGTTTAATAAATGAAAATAAATTACCTCCAGGATTATTCGACCATTCTCATCATATGGGAACCTGCCACGCATTGGTTCCCAAATATGTCTTTTGCATCATCATAGTCATTGCCAAAAAGGTAAACATGATCACATGTTTCAGGACAGCAGGTGGTGTATGGACAGGCACATCCCAGTTGCAGACTCTGCCAATAAACAGATAGGCTAAAGAATATTATAAATCAATTAAAAGAAAAGGGGTAATGTACGCTATTTATTTCTTAAATTCTAAAAGAGAGAAAAAGCATTACGTATGCCAGGCCAGACTCTAGATAATTTTTACAAGTAAAAGGATTTTACAAGAACTTAGTAGCATGTGATCTATTTTAGATTCATTATCCCTCTTAGTTAGGATTTGATCAAAGAACAAATTAAGTCTCAGTTAACTACCTCTGAATCAAGAATGAGGGATTGATCGAGCATTGGCTTTGTAACATAGGTAAAGCTCTCCCAAGGCCGAGAAGGGTTTGTATTTTGTCCATTAAAGCCATTGATATGAAGAGAATGCACAAGTTCTTGATCTACCACACAAATCACTGGAATTGATTCCTTCCCAAAGCTAATGTCATCACACAAGACCACAGCTTTTTGCATTGAACCTAACTTTAAAGTTCGTGAATTGATGATGCAGTGAAATTCATCCACCTCCCACTTGTCACTTGTAGGATCAGATGAATTCCCAGCTTTGGGCATTACAGAACTATTAGGAAGAGACTCTAAAGGAGAGAGCAAAACTTGACCCTTTGATACATTACAACCACTAGGACAAATAAAACCCTCCTGATGCCAACTCACTAAAATATTATGCTCACTGCAAAGTTTTGCTGCCTTCAAATAGAGCTTTTCAGGAAGAATTCCATATTTCTCCTCCAATGATGCTACAAGACTAACTTTGCAGCAAGCAGAGCGAGCAATTGATAAAATATCAAGATGGTTTGGACGAGGTTTCGTCTTCTGAATCTCTGAAAACAAAATCTTTGAAACAGCTGAGCATTGATGTTCCGCCAATCTACCAATGTTT
>JAFNIE010000685.1:0-26841 GCA_027742785.1 Vigna reflexopilosa | reverse complement strand
GTTTTCAAGCTAGCCAATTTTGGTGGTGAGACTCGACTAAGTTCGTGGTTGGTGCAAATATTTGGGAAATTTTTAAAGTCTTGGTTTTTGAGATTTAATGGTTGGAATGCACTCTTTATATCACCAAATGACTACCCTAAAAATCTTAGTGCAAGAAATTATTCATTTTTGTTGGCTTTCAAGCTACCCAAATTTTGTGGTGAGACTTGGCTATGTTGGTGTTTGGTGCCAAGATTTGGGAAATTTTTAAAGTCTTGGTTTTTGAGATTTTCTGATTGGAATGCACTCTTTATATCCCCAAATGGCTACTATAAAAATCTCGTGCATGAAATTTTTCAATTTCGTTGGTTTTCAAGCTAGCCAAGTTTGGTGGTGACACTTGGCTATGTTGTGCTTGGTCCCAAGATTCGGAAATTTTCAAAGTCTTCGTTTTTGAGGTTAGATGGTTAGAATGCACTCTTTATATGAGCAAATGACTACTGTAAAAATATCGTCCAAGAAATTTTTACTTTTGGTTGGTTTTCAAGCTAGCCAAGTTTGGGGGTGAAACTCGACTAAGTGTGTGGTTGGTGCAGAGATTTGGGAAATTTTCAAAGTCTTGGTTTTTGAGATTTTATGGTTGGAATGCATACTTTATATCACCAAATGACTACCCTAAAAATCTTAGTGCAAGAAATTATTCATTTTTGTTGGCTTTCAAGCTACCCAAATTTTGTGGTGAGACTTGGCTATGATGGTGTTTGGTGCCAAGATTTGGGAAATTTTTAAAGTCTTGGTTTTTGAGATTATCTGATTGGAATGCACTCTTTATATCCCCAAATGAGTACTATAAAATTTTGGTGATAGAAATTTTTCATTTTCGTTGGTTTTCAAGCTAGCTAAGTTAGGTGGTGAGACTTGGCTAAGTTTGTCCTTGGTGCCTAGATTTATAATATTTTCAGAGTCTTTGTTTTTGAGATTTGATTCTTGGAATGCACTCTTTATATCACCAAATGGCTTATATAAAAATCTCGTGCAAGAAATTTTTCATTTGGATGGTGAGACTTGGCTATGTTGGTGGTTGGTGCCTAGAATTGGGAAATTTTTAAAGTCTTGGTTTAAGAAATTTAATGGTTGGAATGCACTCTTTATATCACCAAATGACTACCCTAAAAATCTTAGTGCAAGAAATTATTCATTTTTGTTCGCTTTCAAGATGCCCAAATTTTGTGGTGAGACTTGGCTATGTTGGTGTTTGGGGCCAGGATATGGGAAATTTTCAAAGTCTTGGTTTTTGAGATTATCTGATTGGAATGCACTCTTTATATCCCCAAATGTCTACTATAAAAAGCTCGTGCAAAAAAAATTTCAATTTGGTTGGTTTTCAAGCTAGCCAAGTTTGGTGATGAGAATTTGCTATGTTGGTGCTTGGTCCCATGATTCGAAAATTTTCAAAGTCTTCGTTTTTTAGGTTAGATGGTTAGACTGCACTCTTTATATTACCAAATGATTACTGTAAAATCTCGTCCAAGAAATTTTTCATTTTGGTTGGTTTTCAAGCTAGCCAATTTTGGTGGTGAGACTCGACTAAGTTCGTGGTTGGTGCAAATATTTGGGAAATTTTTAAAGTCTTGGTTTTTGAGATTTAATGGTTGGAATGCACTCTTTATATCACCAAATGACTACCCTAAAAATCTTAGTGCAAGAAATTATTCATTTTTGTTGGCTTTCAAGCTACCCAAATTTTGTGGTGAGACTTGGCTATGTTGGTGTTTGGTGCCAAGATTTGGGAAATTTTTAAAGTCTTGGTTTTTGAGATTTTCTGATTGGAATGCACTCTTTATATCCCCAAATGGCTACTATAAAAATCTCGTGCATGAAATTTTTCAATTTCGTTGGTTTTCAAGCTAGCCAAGTTTGGTGGTGACACTTGGCTATGTTGTGCTTGGTCCCAAGATTCGGAAATTTTCAAAGTCTTCGTTTTTGAGGTTAGATGGTTAGAATGCACTCTTTATATGAGCAAATGACTACTGTAAAAATATCGTCCAAGAAATTTTTACTTTTGGTTGGTTTTCAAGCTAGCCAAGTTTGGGGGTGAAACTCGACTAAGTGTGTGGTTGGTGCAGAGATTTGGGAAATTTTCAAAGTCTTGGTTTTTGAGATTTTATGGTTGGAATGCATACTTTATATCACCAAATGACTACCCTAAAAATCTTAGTGCAAGAAATTATTCATTTTTGTTGGCTTTCAAGCTACCCAAATTTTGTGGTGAGACTTGGCTATGATGGTGTTTGGTGCCAAGATTTGGGAAATTTTTAAAGTCTTGGTTTTTGAGATTATCTGATTGGAATGCACTCTTTATATCCCCAAATGAGTACTATAAAATTTTGGTGATAGAAATTTTTCATTTTCGTTGGTTTTCAAGCTAGCTAAGTTAGGTGGTGAGACTTGGCTAAGTTTGTCCTTGGTGCCTAGATTTATAATATTTTCAGAGTCTTTGTTTTTGAGATTTGATTCTTGGAATGCACTCTTTATATCACCAAATGGCTTATATAAAAATCTCGTGCAAGAAATTTTTCATTTGGATGGTGAGACTTGGCTATGTTGGTGGTTGGTGCCTAGAATTGGGAAATTTTTAAAGTCTTGGTTTAAGAAATTTAATGGTTGGAATGCACTCTTTATATCACCAAATGACTACCCTAAAAATCTTAGTGCAAGAAATTATTCATTTTTGTTCGCTTTCAAGATGCCCAAATTTTGTGGTGAGACTTGGCTATGTTGGTGTTTGGGGCCAGGATATGGGAAATTTTCAAAGTCTTGGTTTTTGAGATTATCTGATTGGAATGCACTCTTTATATCCCCAAATGTCTACTATAAAAAGCTCGTGCAAAAAAAATTTCAATTTGGTTGGTTTTCAAGCTAGCCAAGTTTGGTGATGAGAATTTGCTATGTTGGTGCTTGGTCCCATGATTCGAAAATTTTCAAAGTCTTCGTTTTTTAGGTTAGATGGTTAGACTGCACTCTTTATATTACCAAATGATTACTGTAAAATCTCGTCCAAGAAATTTTTCATTTTGGTTGGTTTTCAAGCTAGCCAATTTTGGTGGTGAGACTCGACTAAGTTCGTGGTTGGTGCAAATATTTGGGAAATTTTTAAAGTCTTGGTTTTTGAGATTTAATGGTTGGAATGCACTCTTTATATCACCAAATGACTACCCTAAAAATCTTAGTGCAAGAAATTATTCATTTTTGTTGGCTTTCAAGCTACCCAAATTTTGTGGTGAGACTTGGCTATGTTGGTGTTTGGTGCCAAGATTTGGGAAATTTTTAAAGTCTTGGTTTTTGAGATTTTCTGATTGGAATGCACTCTTTATATCCCCAAATGGCTACTATAAAAATCTCGTGCATGAAATTTTTCAATTTCGTTGGTTTTCAAGCTAGCCAAGTTTGGTGGTGACACTTGGCTATGTTGTGCTTGGTCCCAAGATTCGGAAATTTTCAAAGTCTTCGTTTTTGAGGTTAGATGGTTAGAATGCACTCTTTATATGAGCAAATGACTACTGTAAAAATATCGTCCAAGAAATTTTTACTTTTGGTTGGTTTTCAAGCTAGCCAAGTTTGGGGGTGAAACTCGACTAAGTGTGTGGTTGGTGCAGAGATTTGGGAAATTTTCAAAGTCTTGGTTTTTGAGATTTTATGGTTGGAATGCATACTTTATATCACCAAATGACTACCCTAAAAATCTTAGTGCAAGAAATTATTCATTTTTGTTGGCTTTCAAGCTACCCAAATTTTGTGGTGAGACTTGGCTATGATGGTGTTTGGTGCCAAGATTTGGGAAATTTTTAAAGTCTTGGTTTTTGAGATTATCTGATTGGAATGCACTCTTTATATCCCCAAATGAGTACTATAAAATTTTGGTGATAGAAATTTTTCATTTTCGTTGGTTTTCAAGCTAGCTAAGTTAGGTGGTGAGACTTGGCTAAGTTTGTCCTTGGTGCCTAGATTTATAATATTTTCAGAGTCTTTGTTTTTGAGATTTGATTCTTGGAATGCACTCTTTATATCACCAAATGGCTTATATAAAAATCTCGTGCAAGAAATTTTTCATTTGGATGGTGAGACTTGGCTATGTTGGTGGTTGGTGCCTAGAATTGGGAAATTTTTAAAGTCTTGGTTTAAGAAATTTAATGGTTGGAATGCACTCTTTATATCACCAAATGACTACCCTAAAAATCTTAGTGCAAGAAATTATTCATTTTTGTTCGCTTTCAAGATGCCCAAATTTTGTGGTGAGACTTGGCTATGTTGGTGTTTGGGGCCAGGATATGGGAAATTTTCAAAGTCTTGGTTTTTGAGATTATCTGATTGGAATGCACTCTTTATATCCCCAAATGTCTACTATAAAAAGCTCGTGCAAAAAAAATTTCAATTTGGTTGGTTTTCAAGCTAGCCAAGTTTGGTGATGAGAATTTGCTATGTTGGTGCTTGGTCCCATGATTCGAAAATTTTCAAAGTCTTCGTTTTTTAGGTTAGATGGTTAGACTGCACTCTTTATATTACCAAATGATTACTGTAAAATCTCGTCCAAGAAATTTTTCATTTTGGTTGGTTTTCAAGCTAGCCAATTTTGGTGGTGAGACTCGACTAAGTTCGTGGTTGGTGCAAATATTTGGGAAATTTTTAAAGTCTTGGTTTTTGAGATTTAATGGTTGGAATGCACTCTTTATATCACCAAATGACTACCCTAAAAATCTTAGTGCAAGAAATTATTCATTTTTGTTGGCTTTCAAGCTACCCAAATTTTGTGGTGAGACTTGGCTATGTTGGTGTTTGGTGCCAAGATTTGGGAAATTTTTAAAGTCTTGGTTTTTGAGATTTTCTGATTGGAATGCACTCTTTATATCCCCAAATGGCTACTATAAAAATCTCGTGCATGAAATTTTTCAATTTCGTTGGTTTTCAAGCTAGCCAAGTTTGGTGGTGACACTTGGCTATGTTGTGCTTGGTCCCAAGATTCGGAAATTTTCAAAGTCTTCGTTTTTGAGGTTAGATGGTTAGAATGCACTCTTTATATGAGCAAATGACTACTGTAAAAATATCGTCCAAGAAATTTTTACTTTTGGTTGGTTTTCAAGCTAGCCAAGTTTGGGGGTGAAACTCGACTAAGTGTGTGGTTGGTGCAGAGATTTGGGAAATTTTCAAAGTCTTGGTTTTTGAGATTTTATGGTTGGAATGCATACTTTATATCACCAAATGACTACCCTAAAAATCTTAGTGCAAGAAATTATTCATTTTTGTTGGCTTTCAAGCTACCCAAATTTTGTGGTGAGACTTGGCTATGATGGTGTTTGGTGCCAAGATTTGGGAAATTTTTAAAGTCTTGGTTTTTGAGATTATCTGATTGGAATGCACTCTTTATATCCCCAAATGAGTACTATAAAATTTTGGTGATAGAAATTTTTCATTTTCGTTGGTTTTCAAGCTAGCTAAGTTAGGTGGTGAGACTTGGCTAAGTTTGTCCTTGGTGCCTAGATTTATAATATTTTCAGAGTCTTTGTTTTTGAGATTTGATTCTTGGAATGCACTCTTTATATCACCAAATGGCTTATATAAAAATCTCGTGCAAGAAATTTTTCATTTGGATGGTGAGACTTGGCTATGTTGGTGGTTGGTGCCTAGAATTGGGAAATTTTTAAAGTCTTGGTTTAAGAAATTTAATGGTTGGAATGCACTCTTTATATCACCAAATGACTACCCTAAAAATCTTAGTGCAAGAAATTATTCATTTTTGTTCGCTTTCAAGATGCCCAAATTTTGTGGTGAGACTTGGCTATGTTGGTGTTTGGGGCCAGGATATGGGAAATTTTCAAAGTCTTGGTTTTTGAGATTATCTGATTGGAATGCACTCTTTATATCCCCAAATGTCTACTATAAAAAGCTCGTGCAAAAAAAATTTCAATTTGGTTGGTTTTCAAGCTAGCCAAGTTTGGTGATGAGAATTTGCTATGTTGGTGCTTGGTCCCATGATTCGAAAATTTTCAAAGTCTTCGTTTTTTAGGTTAGATGGTTAGACTGCACTCTTTATATTACCAAATGATTACTGTAAAATCTCGTCCAAGAAATTTTTCATTTTGGTTGGTTTTCAAGCTAGCCAATTTTGGTGGTGAGACTCGACTAAGTTCGTGGTTGGTGCAAATATTTGGGAAATTTTTAAAGTCTTGGTTTTTGAGATTTAATGGTTGGAATGCACTCTTTATATCACCAAATGACTACCCTAAAAATCTTAGTGCAAGAAATTATTCATTTTTGTTGGCTTTCAAGCTACCCAAATTTTGTGGTGAGACTTGGCTATGTTGGTGTTTGGTGCCAAGATTTGGGAAATTTTTAAAGTCTTGGTTTTTGAGATTTTCTGATTGGAATGCACTCTTTATATCCCCAAATGGCTACTATAAAAATCTCGTGCATGAAATTTTTCAATTTCGTTGGTTTTCAAGCTAGCCAAGTTTGGTGGTGACACTTGGCTATGTTGTGCTTGGTCCCAAGATTCGGAAATTTTCAAAGTCTTCGTTTTTGAGGTTAGATGGTTAGAATGCACTCTTTATATGAGCAAATGACTACTGTAAAAATATCGTCCAAGAAATTTTTACTTTTGGTTGGTTTTCAAGCTAGCCAAGTTTGGGGGTGAAACTCGACTAAGTGTGTGGTTGGTGCAGAGATTTGGGAAATTTTCAAAGTCTTGGTTTTTGAGATTTTATGGTTGGAATGCATACTTTATATCACCAAATGACTACCCTAAAAATCTTAGTGCAAGAAATTATTCATTTTTGTTGGCTTTCAAGCTACCCAAATTTTGTGGTGAGACTTGGCTATGATGGTGTTTGGTGCCAAGATTTGGGAAATTTTTAAAGTCTTGGTTTTTGAGATTATCTGATTGGAATGCACTCTTTATATCCCCAAATGAGTACTATAAAATTTTGGTGATAGAAATTTTTCATTTTCGTTGGTTTTCAAGCTAGCTAAGTTAGGTGGTGAGACTTGGCTAAGTTTGTCCTTGGTGCCTAGATTTATAATATTTTCAGAGTCTTTGTTTTTGAGATTTGATTCTTGGAATGCACTCTTTATATCACCAAATGGCTTATATAAAAATCTCGTGCAAGAAATTTTTCATTTGGATGGTGAGACTTGGCTATGTTGGTGGTTGGTGCCTAGAATTGGGAAATTTTTAAAGTCTTGGTTTAAGAAATTTAATGGTTGGAATGCACTCTTTATATCACCAAATGACTACCCTAAAAATCTTAGTGCAAGAAATTATTCATTTTTGTTCGCTTTCAAGATGCCCAAATTTTGTGGTGAGACTTGGCTATGTTGGTGTTTGGGGCCAGGATATGGGAAATTTTCAAAGTCTTGGTTTTTGAGATTATCTGATTGGAATGCACTCTTTATATCCCCAAATGTCTACTATAAAAAGCTCGTGCAAAAAAAATTTCAATTTGGTTGGTTTTCAAGCTAGCCAAGTTTGGTGATGAGAATTTGCTATGTTGGTGCTTGGTCCCATGATTCGAAAATTTTCAAAGTCTTCGTTTTTTAGGTTAGATGGTTAGACTGCACTCTTTATATTACCAAATGATTACTGTAAAATCTCGTCCAAGAAATTTTTCATTTTGGTTGGTTTTCAAGCTAGCCAATTTTGGTGGTGAGACTCGACTAAGTTCGTGGTTGGTGCAAATATTTGGGAAATTTTTAAAGTCTTGGTTTTTGAGATTTAATGGTTGGAATGCACTCTTTATATCACCAAATGACTACCCTAAAAATCTTAGTGCAAGAAATTATTCATTTTTGTTGGCTTTCAAGCTACCCAAATTTTGTGGTGAGACTTGGCTATGTTGGTGTTTGGTGCCAAGATTTGGGAAATTTTTAAAGTCTTGGTTTTTGAGATTTTCTGATTGGAATGCACTCTTTATATCCCCAAATGGCTACTATAAAAATCTCGTGCATGAAATTTTTCAATTTCGTTGGTTTTCAAGCTAGCCAAGTTTGGTGGTGACACTTGGCTATGTTGTGCTTGGTCCCAAGATTCGGAAATTTTCAAAGTCTTCGTTTTTGAGGTTAGATGGTTAGAATGCACTCTTTATATGAGCAAATGACTACTGTAAAATATCGTCCAAGAAATTTTTACTTTTGGTTGGTTTTCAAGCTAGCCAAGTTTGGGGGTGAAACTCGACTAAGTGTGTGGTTGGTGCAGAGATTTGGGAAATTTTCAAAGTCTTGGTTTTTGAGATTTTATGGTTGGAATGCATACTTTATATCACCAAATGACTACCCTAAAAATCTTAGTGCAAGAAATTATTCATTTTTGTTGGCTTTCAAGCTACCCAAATTTTGTGGTGAGACTTGGCTATGATGGTGTTTGGTGCCAAGATTTGGGAAATTTTTAAAGTCTTGGTTTTTGAGATTATCTGATTGGAATGCACTCTTTATATCCCCAAATGAGTACTATAAAATTTTGGTGATAGAAATTTTTCATTTTCGTTGGTTTTCAAGCTAGCTAAGTTAGGTGGTGAGACTTGGCTAAGTTTGTCCTTGGTGCCTAGATTTATAATATTTTCAGAGTCTTTGTTTTTGAGATTTGATTCTTGGAATGCACTCTTTATATCACCAAATGGCTTATATAAAAATCTCGTGCAAGAAATTTTTCATTTGGATGGTGAGACTTGGCTATGTTGGTGGTTGGTGCCTAGAATTGGGAAATTTTTAAAGTCTTGGTTTAAGAAATTTAATGGTTGGAATGCACTCTTTATATCACCAAATGACTACCCTAAAAATCTTAGTGCAAGAAATTATTCATTTTTGTTCGCTTTCAAGATGCCCAAATTTTGTGGTGAGACTTGGCTATGTTGGTGTTTGGGGCCAGGATATGGGAAATTTTCAAAGTCTTGGTTTTTGAGATTATCTGATTGGAATGCACTCTTTATATCCCCAAATGTCTACTATAAAAAGCTCGTGCAAAAAAAATTTCAATTTGGTTGGTTTTCAAGCTAGCCAAGTTTGGTGATGAGAATTTGCTATGTTGGTGCTTGGTCCCATGATTCGAAAATTTTCAAAGTCTTCGTTTTTTAGGTTAGATGGTTAGACTGCACTCTTTATATTACCAAATGATTACTGTAAAATCTCGTCCAAGAAATTTTTCATTTTGGTTGGTTTTCAAGCTAGCCAATTTTGGTGGTGAGACTCGACTAAGTTCGTGGTTGGTGCAAATATTTGGGAAATTTTTAAAGTCTTGGTTTTTGAGATTTAATGGTTGGAATGCACTCTTTATATCACCAAATGACTACCCTAAAAATCTTAGTGCAAGAAATTATTCATTTTTGTTGGCTTTCAAGCTACCCAAATTTTGTGGTGAGACTTGGCTATGTTGGTGTTTGGTGCCAAGATTTGGGAAATTTTTAAAGTCTTGGTTTTTGAGATTTTCTGATTGGAATGCACTCTTTATATCCCCAAATGGCTACTATAAAAATCTCGTGCATGAAATTTTTCAATTTCGTTGGTTTTCAAGCTAGCCAAGTTTGGTGGTGACACTTGGCTATGTTGTGCTTGGTCCCAAGATTCGGAAATTTTCAAAGTCTTCGTTTTTGAGGTTAGATGGTTAGAATGCACTCTTTATATGAGCAAATGACTACTGTAAAATATCGTCCAAGAAATTTTTACTTTTGGTTGGTTTTCAAGCTAGCCAAGTTTGGGGGTGAAACTCGACTAAGTGTGTGGTTGGTGCAGAGATTTGGGAAATTTTCAAAGTCTTGGTTTTTGAGATTTTATGGTTGGAATGCATACTTTATATCACCAAATGACTACCCTAAAAATCTTAGTGCAAGAAATTATTCATTTTTGTTGGCTTTCAAGCTACCCAAATTTTGTGGTGAGACTTGGCTATGATGGTGTTTGGTGCCAAGATTTGGGAAATTTTTAAAGTCTTGGTTTTTGAGATTATCTGATTGGAATGCACTCTTTATATCCCCAAATGAGTACTATAAAATTTTGGTGATAGAAATTTTTCATTTTCGTTGGTTTTCAAGCTAGCTAAGTTAGGTGGTGAGACTTGGCTAAGTTTGTCCTTGGTGCCTAGATTTATAATATTTTCAGAGTCTTTGTTTTTGAGATTTGATTCTTGGAATGCACTCTTTATATCACCAAATGGCTTATATAAAAATCTCGTGCAAGAAATTTTTCATTTGGATGGTGAGACTTGGCTATGTTGGTGGTTGGTGCCTAGAATTGGGAAATTTTTAAAGTCTTGGTTTAAGAAATTTAATGGTTGGAATGCACTCTTTATATCACCAAATGACTACCCTAAAAATCTTAGTGCAAGAAATTATTCATTTTTGTTCGCTTTCAAGATGCCCAAATTTTGTGGTGAGACTTGGCTATGTTGGTGTTTGGGGCCAGGATATGGGAAATTTTCAAAGTCTTGGTTTTTGAGATTATCTGATTGGAATGCACTCTTTATATCCCCAAATGTCTACTATAAAAAGCTCGTGCAAAAAAAATTTCAATTTGGTTGGTTTTCAAGCTAGCCAAGTTTGGTGATGAGAATTTGCTATGTTGGTGCTTGGTCCCATGATTCGAAAATTTTCAAAGTCTTCGTTTTTTAGGTTAGATGGTTAGACTGCACTCTTTATATTACCAAATGATTACTGTAAAATCTCGTCCAAGAAATTTTTCATTTTGGTTGGTTTTCAAGCTAGCCAATTTTGGTGGTGAGACTCGACTAAGTTCGTGGTTGGTGCAAATATTTGGGAAATTTTTAAAGTCTTGGTTTTTGAGATTTAATGGTTGGAATGCACTCTTTATATCACCAAATGACTACCCTAAAAATCTTAGTGCAAGAAATTATTCATTTTTGTTGGCTTTCAAGCTACCCAAATTTTGTGGTGAGACTTGGCTATGTTGGTGTTTGGTGCCAAGATTTGGGAAATTTTTAAAGTCTTGGTTTTTGAGATTTTCTGATTGGAATGCACTCTTTATATCCCCAAATGGCTACTATAAAAATCTCGTGCATGAAATTTTTCAATTTCGTTGGTTTTCAAGCTAGCCAAGTTTGGTGGTGACACTTGGCTATGTTGTGCTTGGTCCCAAGATTCGGAAATTTTCAAAGTCTTCGTTTTTGAGGTTAGATGGTTAGAATGCACTCTTTATATGAGCAAATGACTACTGTAAAAATATCGTCCAAGAAATTTTTACTTTTGGTTGGTTTTCAAGCTAGCCAAGTTTGGGGGTGAAACTCGACTAAGTGTGTGGTTGGTGCAGAGATTTGGGAAATTTTCAAAGTCTTGGTTTTTGAGATTTTATGGTTGGAATGCATACTTTATATCACCAAATGACTACCCTAAAAATCTTAGTGCAAGAAATTATTCATTTTTGTTGGCTTTCAAGCTACCCAAATTTTGTGGTGAGACTTGGCTATGATGGTGTTTGGTGCCAAGATTTGGGAAATTTTTAAAGTCTTGGTTTTTGAGATTATCTGATTGGAATGCACTCTTTATATCCCCAAATGAGTACTATAAAATTTTGGTGATAGAAATTTTTCATTTTCGTTGGTTTTCAAGCTAGCTAAGTTAGGTGGTGAGACTTGGCTAAGTTTGTCCTTGGTGCCTAGATTTATAATATTTTCAGAGTCTTTGTTTTTGAGATTTGATTCTTGGAATGCACTCTTTATATCACCAAATGGCTTATATAAAAATCTCGTGCAAGAAATTTTTCATTTGGATGGTGAGACTTGGCTATGTTGGTGGTTGGTGCCTAGAATTGGGAAATTTTTAAAGTCTTGGTTTAAGAAATTTAATGGTTGGAATGCACTCTTTATATCACCAAATGACTACCCTAAAAATCTTAGTGCAAGAAATTATTCATTTTTGTTCGCTTTCAAGATGCCCAAATTTTGTGGTGAGACTTGGCTATGTTGGTGTTTGGGGCCAGGATATGGGAAATTTTCAAAGTCTTGGTTTTTGAGATTATCTGATTGGAATGCACTCTTTATATCCCCAAATGTCTACTATAAAAAGCTCGTGCAAAAAAAATTTCAATTTGGTTGGTTTTCAAGCTAGCCAAGTTTGGTGATGAGAATTTGCTATGTTGGTGCTTGGTCCCATGATTCGAAAATTTTCAAAGTCTTCGTTTTTTAGGTTAGATGGTTAGACTGCACTCTTTATATTACCAAATGATTACTGTAAAATCTCGTCCAAGAAATTTTTCATTTTGGTTGGTTTTCAAGCTAGCCAATTTTGGTGGTGAGACTCGACTAAGTTCGTGGTTGGTGCAAATATTTGGGAAATTTTTAAAGTCTTGGTTTTTGAGATTTAATGGTTGGAATGCACTCTTTATATCACCAAATGACTACCCTAAAAATCTTAGTGCAAGAAATTATTCATTTTTGTTGGCTTTCAAGCTACCCAAATTTTGTGGTGAGACTTGGCTATGTTGGTGTTTGGTGCCAAGATTTGGGAAATTTTTAAAGTCTTGGTTTTTGAGATTTTCTGATTGGAATGCACTCTTTATATCCCCAAATGGCTACTATAAAAATCTCGTGCATGAAATTTTTCAATTTCGTTGGTTTTCAAGCTAGCCAAGTTTGGTGGTGACACTTGGCTATGTTGTGCTTGGTCCCAAGATTCGGAAATTTTCAAAGTCTTCGTTTTTGAGGTTAGATGGTTAGAATGCACTCTTTATATGAGCAAATGACTACTGTAAAAATATCGTCCAAGAAATTTTTACTTTTGGTTGGTTTTCAAGCTAGCCAAGTTTGGGGGTGAAACTCGACTAAGTGTGTGGTTGGTGCAGAGATTTGGGAAATTTTCAAAGTCTTGGTTTTTGAGATTTTATGGTTGGAATGCATACTTTATATCACCAAATGACTACCCTAAAAATCTTAGTGCAAGAAATTATTCATTTTTGTTGGCTTTCAAGCTACCCAAATTTTGTGGTGAGACTTGGCTATGATGGTGTTTGGTGCCAAGATTTGGGAAATTTTTAAAGTCTTGGTTTTTGAGATTATCTGATTGGAATGCACTCTTTATATCCCCAAATGAGTACTATAAAATTTTGGTGATAGAAATTTTTCATTTTCGTTGGTTTTCAAGCTAGCTAAGTTAGGTGGTGAGACTTGGCTAAGTTTGTCCTTGGTGCCTAGATTTATAATATTTTCAGAGTCTTTGTTTTTGAGATTTGATTCTTGGAATGCACTCTTTATATCACCAAATGGCTTATATAAAAATCTCGTGCAAGAAATTTTTCATTTGGATGGTGAGACTTGGCTATGTTGGTGGTTGGTGCCTAGAATTGGGAAATTTTTAAAGTCTTGGTTTAAGAAATTTAATGGTTGGAATGCACTCTTTATATCACCAAATGACTACCCTAAAAATCTTAGTGCAAGAAATTATTCATTTTTGTTCGCTTTCAAGATGCCCAAATTTTGTGGTGAGACTTGGCTATGTTGGTGTTTGGGGCCAGGATATGGGAAATTTTCAAAGTCTTGGTTTTTGAGATTATCTGATTGGAATGCACTCTTTATATCCCCAAATGTCTACTATAAAAAGCTCGTGCAAAAAAAATTTCAATTTGGTTGGTTTTCAAGCTAGCCAAGTTTGGTGATGAGAATTTGCTATGTTGGTGCTTGGTCCCATGATTCGAAAATTTTCAAAGTCTTCGTTTTTTAGGTTAGATGGTTAGACTGCACTCTTTATATTACCAAATGATTACTGTAAAATCTCGTCCAAGAAATTTTTCATTTTGGTTGGTTTTCAAGCTAGCCAATTTTGGTGGTGAGACTCGACTAAGTTCGTGGTTGGTGCAAATATTTGGGAAATTTTTAAAGTCTTGGTTTTTGAGATTTAATGGTTGGAATGCACTCTTTATATCACCAAATGACTACCCTAAAAATCTTAGTGCAAGAAATTATTCATTTTTGTTGGCTTTCAAGCTACCCAAATTTTGTGGTGAGACTTGGCTATGTTGGTGTTTGGTGCCAAGATTTGGGAAATTTTTAAAGTCTTGGTTTTTGAGATTTTCTGATTGGAATGCACTCTTTATATCCCCAAATGGCTACTATAAAAATCTCGTGCATGAAATTTTTCAATTTCGTTGGTTTTCAAGCTAGCCAAGTTTGGTGGTGACACTTGGCTATGTTGTGCTTGGTCCCAAGATTCGGAAATTTTCAAAGTCTTCGTTTTTGAGGTTAGATGGTTAGAATGCACTCTTTATATGAGCAAATGACTACTGTAAAAATATCGTCCAAGAAATTTTTACTTTTGGTTGGTTTTCAAGCTAGCCAAGTTTGGGGGTGAAACTCGACTAAGTGTGTGGTTGGTGCAGAGATTTGGGAAATTTTCAAAGTCTTGGTTTTTGAGATTTTATGGTTGGAATGCATACTTTATATCACCAAATGACTACCCTAAAAATCTTAGTGCAAGAAATTATTCATTTTTGTTGGCTTTCAAGCTACCCAAATTTTGTGGTGAGACTTGGCTATGATGGTGTTTGGTGCCAAGATTTGGGAAATTTTTAAAGTCTTGGTTTTTGAGATTATCTGATTGGAATGCACTCTTTATATCCCCAAATGAGTACTATAAAATTTTGGTGATAGAAATTTTTCATTTTCGTTGGTTTTCAAGCTAGCTAAGTTAGGTGGTGAGACTTGGCTAAGTTTGTCCTTGGTGCCTAGATTTATAATATTTTCAGAGTCTTTGTTTTTGAGATTTGATTCTTGGAATGCACTCTTTATATCACCAAATGGCTTATATAAAAATCTCGTGCAAGAAATTTTTCATTTGGATGGTGAGACTTGGCTATGTTGGTGGTTGGTGCCTAGAATTGGGAAATTTTTAAAGTCTTGGTTTAAGAAATTTAATGGTTGGAATGCACTCTTTATATCACCAAATGACTACCCTAAAAATCTTAGTGCAAGAAATTATTCATTTTTGTTCGCTTTCAAGATGCCCAAATTTTGTGGTGAGACTTGGCTATGTTGGTGTTTGGGGCCAGGATATGGGAAATTTTCAAAGTCTTGGTTTTTGAGATTATCTGATTGGAATGCACTCTTTATATCCCCAAATGTCTACTATAAAAAGCTCGTGCAAAAAAAATTTCAATTTGGTTGGTTTTCAAGCTAGCCAAGTTTGGTGATGAGAATTTGCTATGTTGGTGCTTGGTCCCATGATTCGAAAATTTTCAAAGTCTTCGTTTTTTAGGTTAGATGGTTAGACTGCACTCTTTATATTACCAAATGATTACTGTAAAATCTCGTCCAAGAAATTTTTCATTTTGGTTGGTTTTCAAGCTAGCCAATTTTGGTGGTGAGACTCGACTAAGTTCGTGGTTGGTGCAAATATTTGGGAAATTTTTAAAGTCTTGGTTTTTGAGATTTAATGGTTGGAATGCACTCTTTATATCACCAAATGACTACCCTAAAAATCTTAGTGCAAGAAATTATTCATTTTTGTTGGCTTTCAAGCTACCCAAATTTTGTGGTGAGACTTGGCTATGTTGGTGTTTGGTGCCAAGATTTGGGAAATTTTTAAAGTCTTGGTTTTTGAGATTTTCTGATTGGAATGCACTCTTTATATCCCCAAATGGCTACTATAAAAATCTCGTGCATGAAATTTTTCAATTTCGTTGGTTTTCAAGCTAGCCAAGTTTGGTGGTGACACTTGGCTATGTTGTGCTTGGTCCCAAGATTCGGAAATTTTCAAAGTCTTCGTTTTTGAGGTTAGATGGTTAGAATGCACTCTTTATATGAGCAAATGACTACTGTAAAAATATCGTCCAAGAAATTTTTACTTTTGGTTGGTTTTCAAGCTAGCCAAGTTTGGGGGTGAAACTCGACTAAGTGTGTGGTTGGTGCAGAGATTTGGGAAATTTTCAAAGTCTTGGTTTTTGAGATTTTATGGTTGGAATGCATACTTTATATCACCAAATGACTACCCTAAAAATCTTAGTGCAAGAAATTATTCATTTTTGTTGGCTTTCAAGCTACCCAAATTTTGTGGTGAGACTTGGCTATGATGGTGTTTGGTGCCAAGATTTGGGAAATTTTTAAAGTCTTGGTTTTTGAGATTATCTGATTGGAATGCACTCTTTATATCCCCAAATGAGTACTATAAAATTTTGGTGATAGAAATTTTTCATTTTCGTTGGTTTTCAAGCTAGCTAAGTTAGGTGGTGAGACTTGGCTAAGTTTGTCCTTGGTGCCTAGATTTATAATATTTTCAGAGTCTTTGTTTTTGAGATTTGATTCTTGGAATGCACTCTTTATATCACCAAATGGCTTATATAAAAATCTCGTGCAAGAAATTTTTCATTTGGATGGTGAGACTTGGCTATGTTGGTGGTTGGTGCCTAGAATTGGGAAATTTTTAAAGTCTTGGTTTAAGAAATTTAATGGTTGGAATGCACTCTTTATATCACCAAATGACTACCCTAAAAATCTTAGTGCAAGAAATTATTCATTTTTGTTCGCTTTCAAGATGCCCAAATTTTGTGGTGAGACTTGGCTATGTTGGTGTTTGGGGCCAGGATATGGGAAATTTTCAAAGTCTTGGTTTTTGAGATTATCTGATTGGAATGCACTCTTTATATCCCCAAATGTCTACTATAAAAAGCTCGTGCAAAAAAAATTTCAATTTGGTTGGTTTTCAAGCTAGCCAAGTTTGGTGATGAGAATTTGCTATGTTGGTGCTTGGTCCCATGATTCGAAAATTTTCAAAGTCTTCGTTTTTTAGGTTAGATGGTTAGACTGCACTCTTTATATTACCAAATGATTACTGTAAAATCTCGTCCAAGAAATTTTTCATTTTGGTTGGTTTTCAAGCTAGCCAATTTTGGTGGTGAGACTCGACTAAGTTCGTGGTTGGTGCAAATATTTGGGAAATTTTTAAAGTCTTGGTTTTTGAGATTTAATGGTTGGAATGCACTCTTTATATCACCAAATGACTACCCTAAAAATCTTAGTGCAAGAAATTATTCATTTTTGTTGGCTTTCAAGCTACCCAAATTTTGTGGTGAGACTTGGCTATGTTGGTGTTTGGTGCCAAGATTTGGGAAATTTTTAAAGTCTTGGTTTTTGAGATTTTCTGATTGGAATGCACTCTTTATATCCCCAAATGGCTACTATAAAAATCTCGTGCATGAAATTTTTCAATTTCGTTGGTTTTCAAGCTAGCCAAGTTTGGTGGTGACACTTGGCTATGTTGTGCTTGGTCCCAAGATTCGGAAATTTTCAAAGTCTTCGTTTTTGAGGTTAGATGGTTAGAATGCACTCTTTATATGAGCAAATGACTACTGTAAAAATATCGTCCAAGAAATTTTTACTTTTGGTTGGTTTTCAAGCTAGCCAAGTTTGGGGGTGAAACTCGACTAAGTGTGTGGTTGGTGCAGAGATTTGGGAAATTTTCAAAGTCTTGGTTTTTGAGATTTTATGGTTGGAATGCATACTTTATATCACCAAATGACTACCCTAAAAATCTTAGTGCAAGAAATTATTCATTTTTGTTGGCTTTCAAGCTACCCAAATTTTGTGGTGAGACTTGGCTATGATGGTGTTTGGTGCCAAGATTTGGGAAATTTTTAAAGTCTTGGTTTTTGAGATTATCTGATTGGAATGCACTCTTTATATCCCCAAATGAGTACTATAAAATTTTGGTGATAGAAATTTTTCATTTTCGTTGGTTTTCAAGCTAGCTAAGTTAGGTGGTGAGACTTGGCTAAGTTTGTCCTTGGTGCCTAGATTTATAATATTTTCAGAGTCTTTGTTTTTGAGATTTGATTCTTGGAATGCACTCTTTATATCACCAAATGGCTTATATAAAAATCTCGTGCAAGAAATTTTTCATTTGGATGGTGAGACTTGGCTATGTTGGTGGTTGGTGCCTAGAATTGGGAAATTTTTAAAGTCTTGGTTTAAGAAATTTAATGGTTGGAATGCACTCTTTATATCACCAAATGACTACCCTAAAAATCTTAGTGCAAGAAATTATTCATTTTTGTTCGCTTTCAAGATGCCCAAATTTTGTGGTGAGACTTGGCTATGTTGGTGTTTGGGGCCAGGATATGGGAAATTTTCAAAGTCTTGGTTTTTGAGATTATCTGATTGGAATGCACTCTTTATATCCCCAAATGTCTACTATAAAAAGCTCGTGCAAAAAAAATTTCAATTTGGTTGGTTTTCAAGCTAGCCAAGTTTGGTGATGAGAATTTGCTATGTTGGTGCTTGGTCCCATGATTCGAAAATTTTCAAAGTCTTCGTTTTTTAGGTTAGATGGTTAGACTGCACTCTTTATATTACCAAATGATTACTGTAAAATCTCGTCCAAGAAATTTTTCATTTTGGTTGGTTTTCAAGCTAGCCAATTTTGGTGGTGAGACTCGACTAAGTTCGTGGTTGGTGCAAATATTTGGGAAATTTTTAAAGTCTTGGTTTTTGAGATTTAATGGTTGGAATGCACTCTTTATATCACCAAATGACTACCCTAAAAATCTTAGTGCAAGAAATTATTCATTTTTGTTGGCTTTCAAGCTACCCAAATTTTGTGGTGAGACTTGGCTATGTTGGTGTTTGGTGCCAAGATTTGGGAAATTTTTAAAGTCTTGGTTTTTGAGATTTTCTGATTGGAATGCACTCTTTATATCCCCAAATGGCTACTATAAAAATCTCGTGCATGAAATTTTTCAATTTCGTTGGTTTTCAAGCTAGCCAAGTTTGGTGGTGACACTTGGCTATGTTGTGCTTGGTCCCAAGATTCGGAAATTTTCAAAGTCTTCGTTTTTGAGGTTAGATGGTTAGAATGCACTCTTTATATGAGCAAATGACTACTGTAAAAATATCGTCCAAGAAATTTTTACTTTTGGTTGGTTTTCAAGCTAGCCAAGTTTGGGGGTGAAACTCGACTAAGTGTGTGGTTGGTGCAGAGATTTGGGAAATTTTCAAAGTCTTGGTTTTTGAGATTTTATGGTTGGAATGCATACTTTATATCACCAAATGACTACCCTAAAAATCTTAGTGCAAGAAATTATTCATTTTTGTTGGCTTTCAAGCTACCCAAATTTTGTGGTGAGACTTGGCTATGATGGTGTTTGGTGCCAAGATTTGGGAAATTTTTAAAGTCTTGGTTTTTGAGATTATCTGATTGGAATGCACTCTTTATATCCCCAAATGAGTACTATAAAATTTTGGTGATAGAAATTTTTCATTTTCGTTGGTTTTCAAGCTAGCTAAGTTAGGTGGTGAGACTTGGCTAAGTTTGTCCTTGGTGCCTAGATTTATAATATTTTCAGAGTCTTTGTTTTTGAGATTTGATTCTTGGAATGCACTCTTTATATCACCAAATGGCTTATATAAAAATCTCGTGCAAGAAATTTTTCATTTGGATGGTGAGACTTGGCTATGTTGGTGGTTGGTGCCTAGAATTGGGAAATTTTTAAAGTCTTGGTTTAAGAAATTTAATGGTTGGAATGCACTCTTTATATCACCAAATGACTACCCTAAAAATCTTAGTGCAAGAAATTATTCATTTTTGTTCGCTTTCAAGATGCCCAAATTTTGTGGTGAGACTTGGCTATGTTGGTGTTTGGGGCCAGGATATGGGAAATTTTCAAAGTCTTGGTTTTTGAGATTATCTGATTGGAATGCACTCTTTATATCCCCAAATGTCTACTATAAAAAGCTCGTGCAAAAAAAATTTCAATTTGGTTGGTTTTCAAGCTAGCCAAGTTTGGTGATGAGAATTTGCTATGTTGGTGCTTGGTCCCATGATTCGAAAATTTTCAAAGTCTTCGTTTTTTAGGTTAGATGGTTAGACTGCACTCTTTATATTACCAAATGATTACTGTAAAATCTCGTCCAAGAAATTTTTCATTTTGGTTGGTTTTCAAGCTAGCCAATTTTGGTGGTGAGACTCGACTAAGTTCGTGGTTGGTGCAAATATTTGGGAAATTTTTAAAGTCTTGGTTTTTGAGATTTAATGGTTGGAATGCACTCTTTATATCACCAAATGACTACCCTAAAAATCTTAGTGCAAGAAATTATTCATTTTTGTTGGCTTTCAAGCTACCCAAATTTTGTGGTGAGACTTGGCTATGTTGGTGTTTGGTGCCAAGATTTGGGAAATTTTTAAAGTCTTGGTTTTTGAGATTTTCTGATTGGAATGCACTCTTTATATCCCCAAATGGCTACTATAAAAATCTCGTGCATGAAATTTTTCAATTTCGTTGGTTTTCAAGCTAGCCAAGTTTGGTGGTGACACTTGGCTATGTTGTGCTTGGTCCCAAGATTCGGAAATTTTCAAAGTCTTCGTTTTTGAGGTTAGATGGTTAGAATGCACTCTTTATATGAGCAAATGACTACTGTAAAAATATCGTCCAAGAAATTTTTACTTTTGGTTGGTTTTCAAGCTAGCCAAGTTTGGGGGTGAAACTCGACTAAGTGTGTGGTTGGTGCAGAGATTTGGGAAATTTTCAAAGTCTTGGTTTTTGAGATTTTATGGTTGGAATGCATACTTTATATCACCAAATGACTACCCTAAAAATCTTAGTGCAAGAAATTATTCATTTTTGTTGGCTTTCAAGCTACCCAAATTTTGTGGTGAGACTTGGCTATGATGGTGTTTGGTGCCAAGATTTGGGAAATTTTTAAAGTCTTGGTTTTTGAGATTATCTGATTGGAATGCACTCTTTATATCCCCAAATGAGTACTATAAAATTTTGGTGATAGAAATTTTTCATTTTCGTTGGTTTTCAAGCTAGCTAAGTTAGGTGGTGAGACTTGGCTAAGTTTGTCCTTGGTGCCTAGATTTATAATATTTTCAGAGTCTTTGTTTTTGAGATTTGATTCTTGGAATGCACTCTTTATATCACCAAATGGCTTATATAAAAATCTCGTGCAAGAAATTTTTCATTTGGATGGTGAGACTTGGCTATGTTGGTGGTTGGTGCCTAGAATTGGGAAATTTTTAAAGTCTTGGTTTAAGAAATTTAATGGTTGGAATGCACTCTTTATATCACCAAATGACTACCCTAAAAATCTTAGTGCAAGAAATTATTCATTTTTGTTCGCTTTCAAGATGCCCAAATTTTGTGGTGAGACTTGGCTATGTTGGTGTTTGGGGCCAGGATATGGGAAATTTTCAAAGTCTTGGTTTTTGAGATTATCTGATTGGAATGCACTCTTTATATCCCCAAATGTCTACTATAAAAAGCTCGTGCAAAAAAAATTTCAATTTGGTTGGTTTTCAAGCTAGCCAAGTTTGGTGATGAGAATTTGCTATGTTGGTGCTTGGTCCCATGATTCGAAAATTTTCAAAGTCTTCGTTTTTTAGGTTAGATGGTTAGACTGCACTCTTTATATTACCAAATGATTACTGTAAAATCTCGTCCAAGAAATTTTTCATTTTGGTTGGTTTTCAAGCTAGCCAATTTTGGTGGTGAGACTCGACTAAGTTCGTGGTTGGTGCAAATATTTGGGAAATTTTTAAAGTCTTGGTTTTTGAGATTTAATGGTTGGAATGCACTCTTTATATCACCAAATGACTACCCTAAAAATCTTAGTGCAAGAAATTATTCATTTTTGTTGGCTTTCAAGCTACCCAAATTTTGTGGTGAGACTTGGCTATGTTGGTGTTTGGTGCCAAGATTTGGGAAATTTTTAAAGTCTTGGTTTTTGAGATTTTCTGATTGGAATGCACTCTTTATATCCCCAAATGGCTACTATAAAAATCTCGTGCATGAAATTTTTCAATTTCGTTGGTTTTCAAGCTAGCCAAGTTTGGTGGTGACACTTGGCTATGTTGTGCTTGGTCCCAAGATTCGGAAATTTTCAAAGTCTTCGTTTTTGAGGTTAGATGGTTAGAATGCACTCTTTATATGAGCAAATGACTACTGTAAAAATATCGTCCAAGAAATTTTTACTTTTGGTTGGTTTTCAAGCTAGCCAAGTTTGGGGGTGAAACTCGACTAAGTGTGTGGTTGGTGCAGAGATTTGGGAAATTTTCAAAGTCTTGGTTTTTGAGATTTTATGGTTGGAATGCATACTTTATATCACCAAATGACTACCCTAAAAATCTTAGTGCAAGAAATTATTCATTTTTGTTGGCTTTCAAGCTACCCAAATTTTGTGGTGAGACTTGGCTATGATGGTGTTTGGTGCCAAGATTTGGGAAATTTTTAAAGTCTTGGTTTTTGAGATTATCTGATTGGAATGCACTCTTTATATCCCCAAATGAGTACTATAAAATTTTGGTGATAGAAATTTTTCATTTTCGTTGGTTTTCAAGCTAGCTAAGTTAGGTGGTGAGACTTGGCTAAGTTTGTCCTTGGTGCCTAGATTTATAATATTTTCAGAGTCTTTGTTTTTGAGATTTGATTCTTGGAATGCACTCTTTATATCACCAAATGGCTTATATAAAAATCTCGTGCAAGAAATTTTTCATTTGGATGGTGAGACTTGGCTATGTTGGTGGTTGGTGCCTAGAATTGGGAAATTTTTAAAGTCTTGGTTTAAGAAATTTAATGGTTGGAATGCACTCTTTATATCACCAAATGACTACCCTAAAAATCTTAGTGCAAGAAATTATTCATTTTTGTTCGCTTTCAAGATGCCCAAATTTTGTGGTGAGACTTGGCTATGTTGGTGTTTGGGGCCAGGATATGGGAAATTTTCAAAGTCTTGGTTTTTGAGATTATCTGATTGGAATGCACTCTTTATATCCCCAAATGTCTACTATAAAAAGCTCGTGCAAAAAAAATTTCAATTTGGTTGGTTTTCAAGCTAGCCAAGTTTGGTGATGAGAATTTGCTATGTTGGTGCTTGGTCCCATGATTCGAAAATTTTCAAAGTCTTCGTTTTTTAGGTTAGATGGTTAGACTGCACTCTTTATATTACCAAATGATTACTGTAAAATCTCGTCCAAGAAATTTTTCATTTTGGTTGGTTTTCAAGCTAGCCAATTTTGGTGGTGAGACTCGACTAAGTTCGTGGTTGGTGCAAATATTTGGGAAATTTTTAAAGTCTTGGTTTTTGAGATTTAATGGTTGGAATGCACTCTTTATATCACCAAATGACTACCCTAAAAATCTTAGTGCAAGAAATTATTCATTTTTGTTGGCTTTCAAGCTACCCAAATTTTGTGGTGAGACTTGGCTATGTTGGTGTTTGGTGCCAAGATTTGGGAAATTTTTAAAGTCTTGGTTTTTGAGATTTTCTGATTGGAATGCACTCTTTATATCCCCAAATGGCTACTATAAAAATCTCGTGCATGAAATTTTTCAATTTCGTTGGTTTTCAAGCTAGCCAAGTTTGGTGGTGACACTTGGCTATGTTGTGCTTGGTCCCAAGATTCGGAAATTTTCAAAGTCTTCGTTTTTGAGGTTAGATGGTTAGAATGCACTCTTTATATGAGCAAATGACTACTGTAAAAAT
The DNA here is from genome assembly GCA_027742785.1 of Vigna reflexopilosa. Classification (NCBI taxonomy): domain Eukaryota; kingdom Viridiplantae; phylum Streptophyta; class Magnoliopsida; order Fabales; family Fabaceae; genus Vigna; species Vigna reflexopilosa. The sequence goes on along the minus strand of JAFNIE010000685.1, from coordinate 3,404 downwards.
ATCGTCCAAGAAATTTTTACTTTTGGTTGGTTTTCAAGCTAGCCAAGTTTGGGGGTGAAACTCGACTAAGTGTGTGGTTGGTGCAGAGATTTGGGAAATTTTCAAAGTCTTGGTTTTTGAGATTTTATGGTTGGAATGCATACTTTATATCACCAAATGACTACCCTAAAAATCTTAGTGCAAGAAATTATTCATTTTTGTTGGCTTTCAAGCTACCCAAATTTTGTGGTGAGACTTGGCTATGATGGTGTTTGGTGCCAAGATTTGGGAAATTTTTAAAGTCTTGGTTTTTGAGATTATCTGATTGGAATGCACTCTTTATATCCCCAAATGAGTACTATAAAATTTTGGTGATAGAAATTTTTCATTTTCGTTGGTTTTCAAGCTAGCTAAGTTAGGTGGTGAGACTTGGCTAAGTTTGTCCTTGGTGCCTAGATTTATAATATTTTCAGAGTCTTTGTTTTTGAGATTTGATTCTTGGAATGCACTCTTTATATCACCAAATGGCTTATATAAAAATCTCGTGCAAGAAATTTTTCATTTGGATGGTGAGACTTGGCTATGTTGGTGGTTGGTGCCTAGAATTGGGAAATTTTTAAAGTCTTGGTTTAAGAAATTTAATGGTTGGAATGCACTCTTTATATCACCAAATGACTACCCTAAAAATCTTAGTGCAAGAAATTATTCATTTTTGTTCGCTTTCAAGATGCCCAAATTTTGTGGTGAGACTTGGCTATGTTGGTGTTTGGGGCCAGGATATGGGAAATTTTCAAAGTCTTGGTTTTTGAGATTATCTGATTGGAATGCACTCTTTATATCCCCAAATGTCTACTATAAAAAGCTCGTGCAAAAAAAATTTCAATTTGGTTGGTTTTCAAGCTAGCCAAGTTTGGTGATGAGAATTTGCTATGTTGGTGCTTGGTCCCATGATTCGAAAATTTTCAAAGTCTTCGTTTTTTAGGTTAGATGGTTAGACTGCACTCTTTATATTACCAAATGATTACTGTAAAATCTCGTCCAAGAAATTTTTCATTTTGGTTGGTTTTCAAGCTAGCCAATTTTGGTGGTGAGACTCGACTAAGTTCGTGGTTGGTGCAAATATTTGGGAAATTTTTAAAGTCTTGGTTTTTGAGATTTAATGGTTGGAATGCACTCTTTATATCACCAAATGACTACCCTAAAAATCTTAGTGCAAGAAATTATTCATTTTTGTTGGCTTTCAAGCTACCCAAATTTTGTGGTGAGACTTGGCTATGTTGGTGTTTGGTGCCAAGATTTGGGAAATTTTTAAAGTCTTGGTTTTTGAGATTTTCTGATTGGAATGCACTCTTTATATCCCCAAATGGCTACTATAAAAATCTCGTGCATGAAATTTTTCAATTTCGTTGGTTTTCAAGCTAGCCAAGTTTGGTGGTGACACTTGGCTATGTTGTGCTTGGTCCCAAGATTCGGAAATTTTCAAAGTCTTCGTTTTTGAGGTTAGATGGTTAGAATGCACTCTTTATATGAGCAAATGACTACTGTAAAAATATCGTCCAAGAAATTTTTACTTTTGGTTGGTTTTCAAGCTAGCCAAGTTTGGGGGTGAAACTCGACTAAGTGTGTGGTTGGTGCAGAGATTTGGGAAATTTTCAAAGTCTTGGTTTTTGAGATTTTATGGTTGGAATGCATACTTTATATCACCAAATGACTACCCTAAAAATCTTAGTGCAAGAAATTATTCATTTTTGTTGGCTTTCAAGCTACCCAAATTTTGTGGTGAGACTTGGCTATGATGGTGTTTGGTGCCAAGATTTGGGAAATTTTTAAAGTCTTGGTTTTTGAGATTATCTGATTGGAATGCACTCTTTATATCCCCAAATGAGTACTATAAAATTTTGGTGATAGAAATTTTTCATTTTCGTTGGTTTTCAAGCTAGCTAAGTTAGGTGGTGAGACTTGGCTAAGTTTGTCCTTGGTGCCTAGATTTATAATATTTTCAGAGTCTTTGTTTTTGAGATTTGATTCTTGGAATGCACTCTTTATATCACCAAATGGCTTATATAAAAATCTCGTGCAAGAAATTTTTCATTTGGATGGTGAGACTTGGCTATGTTGGTGGTTGGTGCCTAGAATTGGGAAATTTTTAAAGTCTTGGTTTAAGAAATTTAATGGTTGGAATGCACTCTTTATATCACCAAATGACTACCCTAAAAATCTTAGTGCAAGAAATTATTCATTTTTGTTCGCTTTCAAGATGCCCAAATTTTGTGGTGAGACTTGGCTATGTTGGTGTTTGGGGCCAGGATATGGGAAATTTTCAAAGTCTTGGTTTTTGAGATTATCTGATTGGAATGCACTCTTTATATCCCCAAATGTCTACTATAAAAAGCTCGTGCAAAAAAAATTTCAATTTGGTTGGTTTTCAAGCTAGCCAAGTTTGGTGATGAGAATTTGCTATGTTGGTGCTTGGTCCCATGATTCGAAAATTTTCAAAGTCTTCGTTTTTTAGGTTAGATGGTTAGACTGCACTCTTTATATTACCAAATGATTACTGTAAAATCTCGTCCAAGAAATTTTTCATTTTGGTTGGTTTTCAAGCTAGCCAATTTTGGTGGTGAGACTCGACTAAGTTCGTGGTTGGTGCAAATATTTGGGAAATTTTTAAAGTCTTGGTTTTTGAGATTTAATGGTTGGAATGCACTCTTTATATCACCAAATGACTACCCTAAAAATCTTAGTGCAAGAAATTATTCATTTTTGTTGGCTTTCAAGCTACCCAAATTTTGTGGTGAGACTTGGCTATGTTGGTGTTTGGTGCCAAGATTTGGGAAATTTTTAAAGTCTTGGTTTTTGAGATTTTCTGATTGGAATGCACTCTTTATATCCCCAAATGGCTACTATAAAAATCTCGTGCATGAAATTTTTCAATTTCGTTGGTTTTCAAGCTAGCCAAGTTTGGTGGTGACACTTGGCTATGTTGTGCTTGGTCCCAAGATTCGGAAATTTTCAAAGTCTTCGTTTTTGAGGTTAGATGGTTAGAATGCACTCTTTATATGAGCAAATGACTACTGTAAAAATATCGTCCAAGAAATTTTTACTTTTGGTTGGTTTTCAAGCTAGCCAAGTTTGGGGGTGAAACTCGACTAAGTGTGTGGTTGGTGCAGAGATTTGGGAAATTTTCAAAGTCTTGGTTTTTGAGATTTTATGGTTGGAATGCATACTTTATATCACCAAATGACTACCCTAAAAATCTTAGTGCAAGAAATTATTCATTTTTGTTGGCTTTCAAGCTACCCAAATTTTGTGGTGAGACTTGGCTATGATGGTGTTTGGTGCCAAGATTTGGGAAATTTTTAAAGTCTTGGTTTTTGAGATTATCTGATTGGAATGCACTCTTTATATCCCCAAATGAGTACTATAAA
>JAFNIE010000684.1:0-26872 GCA_027742785.1 Vigna reflexopilosa | reverse complement strand
AAGTGGACGAAGTGGAGAAAGGGGAGGAAGTGGAAAAAGTTGACGAAGTGGACGAAGTGGACGAAGTTGACGAATTGGAAGAAGTTGACGAAGTGGACGAAGTTGACGAAGTGGACGAAGTGGAGGAAGTGGACGAAGTGAAGGACGTGGAGGAAGTTGACGAAGTGGACAAAGTGGACGAAGTGAACCGATTGGAGGAAGTGGACGAAGAGGAGGAAGTTGAATAAGTGGAGGAAGTGGACGAAGATGACCAAGTTGACGAAGTTGACGAAGTGGACGAAGCGAACGAAGTTGACGAAGTGGAGGAAGTGGACGAAGTCGACGAAGTGGAGGAAGTGGAGGAAGTCGAAGAAGTAAAGGGTGGAGGAAGTGGACGAAATGGAGGAAGTGGAGGAAGTGTTGGAAATGGACGAAGTGGACGAAGTTGACGAAGTGGAGGAAGTGGAGGAAGTTGACGAAGTAGACAAAGTGGATGAAGTGCACGAAGTGGACGAAGTGGATGAAGTGGAGGAACTGGAGGAACTGGAGGAAATTGAGGAAGTGGAAGAAGTTAACAAAGTGAACGAAGTGGAGGAAGTTGACGAAGTGGAGGAAGTGGACGAAGTTGACGAAGTGGAGGATGTGGATGAAGTGGAACAAGTTGACGAAGTGGAAGAAGTTGACGAAGTGGACGAAGTGGAGGAAGTGGACGAAGTTGACGAAGTGGAGAAAGTGCACGAAGTGGACGAAGTGGACGAAGTGGAGGAACTGGAGGAAGTGGACGAAGTTGACGAAGTGGAGGAAGTGGAGGAAGTGGACGAAGTCGACGAAGTGGAGAAAGTGGACGAAGCGCACGTAGTTGACGATGTGGACGAAGTGGAGCAACTGGAGGAACTGGAGGTAGTGGAGGAAATTGACGAAGTGGAAGAAGTTGACAAAGTGGACGAATTCGATGAAGTTGACGAAGTGGAGGAAGTGGATGAAGTGGAAGAAGTTGACGAACTGGAAGAAGTTGACGAAGTGGACGAAGTTGACGAAGTTGACGAAGTGGACAAAGTGGAGGAAGTGGACGAAGTTGACGAAGTTGACGAAGTGGAGAAAGTGGACGAAGTGCACGAAGTTGACGAAGTGGATGAAGTGGAGGAACTGGAGGAAGTGGAGGAAATTGACGAAGTGGAATAAGTTGACAAAGTGGAGGAAGTGGAGGAAGTGGAGGACGAGGAGGAACTGGAGGAAGTGGACGAAGCTAACGAAGTGGAGGAAGTGGACGAAGTTAACGAAGTGGAGGAAGTGGAGGAACTTAACGAAGTGGAGGAAGTGGACGAAGTTGACGAAGTGGAGGAAGTGGACGAAGTTGACGAAGTTGAGGAAGTGGAGGAAGTGGAGCAAGTGGAGGAAGTGGAGGAAGTGTAGGAAGTGGAGGAAGTGGAGGAAGTGGACGAAGTTGACAAAGTGGACTAAGTTGACGAAGTTGACGAAGTGCAGGAAGTTGATGAAGTGGAGGAAGTGGACGAAGTTGACGAAGTGGAGGAAGTGGAGGAAGTGGAGGAAGTGTAGGAAGTGGAGTAAGTGGAGGAAGTGGAGGAAGTGGAGCAAGTGGAGGAAGTGGACGAAGTGGAGAAAGGGGAGGAAGTGGAAAAAGTTGACGAAGTGGACGAAGTTGACGAATTGGAAGAAGTTGACGAAGTGGACGAAGTTGACGAAGTGGACGAAGTGGAGGAAGTGGACGAAGTGAAGGACGTTGAGGAAGTTGACGAAGTGGACAAAGTGGACGAAGTGAACCAATTGGAGGAAGTGGACGAAGAGGAGGAAGTTGAATAAGTGGAGGAAGTGGAGGAAGTGAAGGAAGTGGACGAAGATGACCATGTTGACGAAGTTGACGAAGTGGACGAACTGGACGAAGCGAACGAAGTTGACGAAGTGGAGGAAGTGGACAAAGTGGACGAAGTGGAGGAAGTCGAAGAAGTGAAGGGTGGAGGAAGTGGACGAAGTTGACGAAATTGACGATGTGGAGGAAGTGGAGGAAGTTGACAAATGGAAGAAGTTGACGAAGTGGACGAAGTGGACGAAGTTGACGAAGTAGACAAAGTGGATGAAGTGCACGAAGTTGACGAAGTGGACGAAGTGGAGGAACTGGAGGAAATGACTACAAAAAGAAGGGGATTACCGAAGGCCATAAGCCCTCGGAAATAGCCAGAAGCCGTCGGAAAAGGGTATTTACAGACGGCTTATCGACGGCCAAAAAGCCCTCGGTAAATCCCTTGTCGCTAACATTTACCGAGGGCCAAAAGCCTTCGGTAATTACCGAAGGGCAAAAGCCTTCGGTAAAAATCAGGTAGGATTAAAGAATAAAGAATCAATGAACTACATTTAAAATCTCTAGCAAATTGTAATGCAACTGGTAATGCGATGAACTCTATAATTTCCTTTCAAGTTAAATCATATTCCGGAACATATATATTGAAGAAGGTAATAATGAATGTAATCTTTTGTCATTCAACAAAGAATAAAGTATAATTCTTATATTCCAATACATATATCTCCAGAAGAAAAAAGGCTACAAATTATAAAATCTAACTATAAATAGAAAGCTCTTATGAATTGTCATTTACATTCTTGGCAATCTTCAAAAGAAACCTTATTAAGATAATTCATTTGCATGATGACACATATAGCCACAACTAACATAAAAAACCATGTCTCTGGGTAGATCAACTGATTTTTCCCTTCAAAAGTTAACTTCAAAGAAGTCCCGAGGGCCTTAACACTCATCACCTGTAAAATTATAGCAACCCAACGTAGATCAGCCTCAGTATTATTGTAGTGAAAAGCAAACATTTTTCAGTAAGTATTATTATAGAAATAATTATGCAAGTAAAAAATATATAAAAACCGTATGGAAGCTGAAAGTCTATTTATGAAATTCATTACTAGAACACAGTAGTGAATAGTAAAGACCATATTACTTTGAACATGAAATCATGTTCCACGGATTATATACTATGAAGTGTAGATCAATCATCAAACATAAGATTTAACAGGAGAGAAAACATTTAATTTACTTACAGAGAGGGAACCCATCAATGAACAAATGCCAGTATAAACTAGCACATTTGTATGCCCACATTTTGGTGCAAAATGGAAGACCATAATGAATACCAATACTATTAATAAGCCCCCATATGCCAGAAAAGCTGCAAGCACGGAGAAGACCTTCGTAATGAAGGAGCTACTATGAATAACATTATACTAATTCAGAGTATGAATGTTTTGGTCTTACATCATATTTATATTACCATAACTCACTTTGGTTATATTCTTTTTTGTTTCAATTTACTCTTCATTAAGAAAAAAGTGATAATTAATGTTAACCTTGCTAGTGAAGCCTTATATTGTGATCAATGGCAAGTCTTCCTTTGTTTTAACTAATTAACCTCATAAATCATACTAAATATTCAGGGAGTTTCAATCAATTCATTTGATATGAAAAACGAGAGCTTTCCATTAATTTATGCTGGAAATGCACCAAACATCAATGGTGGATACAATAGTTCCATATCTAGGTACCAAAATCTAATCTTTCTCTCTGGTAACAATTTTACAATTACATTTAGTGAGTCTTATTTCTTTATCCTTACACCATGACTACTTAGGTTTTGCATCCAACATTCCTTAGACAAGAATTTGGTGAAGGGGAAAATTGTTTTGTGTGATGGTCTTAAAGAATCTTCATCTCTGGGATTGGTGTCTGGAGCAGCTGGTGTTTTACTGAGAAGTGCAGTGCCAGAAGATGTGACTTCTATCTATGCATTGCCAACAGTTCAACTTGGCCTTAGAAATGGGCCACTCATACATTCTTACATAAATCTAACAAGGTATATTTTTACTACACACATCCCATCACTTAAGAATCACAGGAGCAATTTTCATTCGTGTATACATATGACTAATTTATATTATATTAACTGCATACTATACAGTAATCCCACTGCTACTATATTTAAGAGTAATGAAGGTAAAGACTCAGTAGCCCCTTACATAGCTTCATTCTCATCTACAGGACCAAATGCAATCACTCCAAACATTCTAAAGGTAATATACATATCAATTTGTATTTTCAAAGAAACAGTTTGCTTATTCTAACCATTTCTTGATTTTGCAGCCTGATTTAGCTGCTCCAGGGGTTGAGATTTTAGCTGCATGGTCTCCAATTTCTCCTGTTTCTGATGTAAGAGGAGATAACAGAATTGCAAACTACAGTGTAGTGTCTGGAACTTCAATGGCATGCCACTGAAGATAAAACTACACTGTACATTAAACCATACAGAAACAGGTTCTGCAAGAAATCAGATGAAGAAAAAATGACCATGACAAACAAATATTTGCATCTAGCTAATAATAAAGCATGTAAAACATGAAATCCGGGTTCCACTACATAATGTAAAACGAGTCAGTTGATCCTAACTTACCAGATTCAAAAAATTTATTAAAAATAAAATCCAATTAACTCTAGACAATTAATTGATAAAATCAAAACCAATTATTAATACAAGACAAAAGGTAAAAGAAAATCTAGAATCTAGCAGCCCCGTCCTGCCATGTTAAAAAACAAAGTTTTAAGCATAAAAACAAAATTAAAACAACACTGAAAGCTTACTTGTGATCATTCCCACCCACCAGAGTGGCTCCAAGAGATAATAATACCCACCAAAACCTGCAAAATGGCAAAGAAAACAAAATCATGTATAACCAAATACAAGCTTCCAAATAGAAATTCTAATTGTTAAAGGAAAAATAAGAAAAATAAGAAATTCCCTGACCAGCCCTGACACCAGAAGCTGTTGCAGCTCTTCTGAGACCTTGCTTCTTAATGATGAAACTTGCCCCAATGAAACCCACTTGACACCAAAGCCAGTATGAGACCTTTCAGATTCTCCTTGGACAGACCCATCACGATTAACCGAACTAAAATTAGGATTGGTCATCAATAACACTCTTCAACAATTATAACACACACACATTAACCGAACTAAAATTCTATACTCTCTCCAATGGTCATCTCGAACTCCAATCAAAATTGGAGTTTCATTCTCATAATTATTACAGTGAAGCTAGTTGATCAGAGCGGAATTCTGGTCTAATTTAGCACTAACAAAGAGATGCAAGACAAAGAAAAGAAAAGACAGAGCACCACCGTATAGCAAAGGCGCTTGAGCACCTCGAGGCTCCCTCCAAATCTCCGCCACCACGCCGTCACCTTCGTCTTCCTCCTCCTCTGCCGCCTCTTCCTCAAGGCGAAGTCTGCACAACAGGCACGACGCGTGGAGGTCGAGTCACGGCGTGATGCAACCAGCATGGTAAAGGTGTTTGCAGGGCAACTATTTGGCCTCGGCGTCAAAGAGGGAAATTTGGTCTTTGCACACAGCGAAGAAAACGAAGCCGTTGGGGTCGAGCGCGAAAAGGACCGAGGGTGTGACGTTGACGGAGGGGAAAGGGTGGCGTTTGGCGGGCAGGGGCTTCGGGGAGAGGAGTAAGAGCGCGTCCTGGAAAATGAGGTCAAAGAGGGGTGATTCGGCATCGTTTTGGGAGAAGGGAGAGTCCATTAGTTCGAGGAAGGAGGTGTGGCAATGGGGACAGAGGAGAGGCGAGGGAAGGAGTGTGACGGACACGCTCATATCGCATTCGTGGCACCAGTAGGTCTTCGCTTTTGGCTCCGCTGTCGTCGCCATCGGAGGTGTTTCCCTCTGCAAATGATTGTGAACTTAACTAGGAGGCACCCTCCGCGATTGCACGAACCCGCTCCACCACCAGAAATGCTCGCGCTCTTCACACCACCGTTATGCTAACAGAAGATGGAAGGGACCGATGATGCGCAAAGAAAAGGGAATCAAACAAAGGAGGAGATATTTGGTGGTACCCTCACATGCCCTCGAATTTCAATTTTGGGGGAAGAGAAGAGAGAAACTAGGGGGAAAGAGAACTGCTGAAATTGAAAATGAGTGAGGGAATAGCCAAAATTTAGGTGAAGTAATCGTGCACAATACCGAAGCCTCGTATCCGCCAATAAATCACAGGCAGCTCAAATTACCGAAGGATACTTGACCTTCGGTAATTATCTGTCGGTAATAAGCGCTTTTCTTGTAGTGAATTGACGAAGTGGAAGAACTTAACAAAGTGAACGAAGTGGAGGAAGTTCACGAAGTGGAGTAAGTTGACGAAGTGGAGGAAGTGGAGGAAGAGGAGGAAATGGAGGAACTGGAAGAAGTGGACGAAGTTAACGAAGTGGAGGAAGTGGAGGATGTGGACGAAGTGGACGACGTTGACAAAGTGGAGGAAGTTGACGAAGTGCAGGAAGTGGAGGAAGTGGAGGAAGTGGACGAAGTTGACGAAGTGGACGAAGTGGACGATGTGGAGGAAGTTGACGAAGTGGAGGAAGTGGAGGAAGCGGACGACGTTGACGAAGTGGACGAAGTTGACGAAGTGGACGAAGTGGACGAAGTGGAGGAAGTGGAGGAAGTGGACGAAGTTGAGCAAGTGGATGAAGTTGACGAAGTTGACGAAGTGGAGGAAGTGGCGGAAGTGGACGAAGTGGAGGAAGTTGACGAAGTTGACGAAGTGGAGAAAGTAGACGAAGTGCACGAAGTTGACGAAATGGACGAAGTGGAGGAACTGGAGGAATTGGAGGAAGTGGAGGAAATTGACGAAGTGGAAGAAGTTGACAAAGTGGACGAAGTTGACGAAGTGGAGGAAGTGGATGAAGTGGAACAAGTTGACGAAGTGGAAGAAGTTGACGAAGTGGACGAAGTGGAGGAAGTGGACGAAGATGACGAAGTGGAGAAAGTGGACGAAGTGCACGAAGTGGACGAAGTTGACGAAGTTGACGAAGTGGAGAAAGTGGACGAAGTGCACGAAGTTGACGAAGTGGACGAAGTGGAGGAACTGGAGGAAGTGGAGAAAATTGACGAAGTGGAAGAAGTTGACAAAGTGGACGAAGTGGATGAAGTTGACGAAGTGGAGGAAGCGGATGAAGTGGAAGAAGTTGACGACGTGGAAGAAGTTGACGAAGTGGACGAAGTTGACGAAGTTGACGAAGTGGACAAAGTGGAGGAAGTGGACGAAGTGGACGAAGTTGACGAAGTTGACGAAGTGAAGAAAGTGGACGAAGTGCACGAGGTTGACGAAGTGGAGGAATCTAGAGGAAGTGGAGGAAATTGACGAAGTGGAAGAAGTTGACAAAGTGGAGGAACTGGAGGACGTGGAGGAAATTGACGAAGTGGAAGAAGTTGACAAAGTGGAGGAAGTGGAGGAACTGGAGGAAGTGGACGAAGCTAACGAAGTGGAGGAAGTGGACGAAGTTAACGAAGTGGAGGAAGTTAACGAAGTGGACGAAGTGGACGAAGTTGACGAAGTGGAGGAAGTGGAGGAAGTGGAGGAAGTGGAGGAAGTGGAGGAAATGGAGGAAGTGGAGGAAGTGGACGAAGTGGGCGAAGTTGACGAATCGGAAGAAGTTGACGAAGTGGACGAAGTTGACGAAGTGGACGAAGTGGAGGAAGTGGACGAAGTGAAGGACGTGGAGGAAGTTGACGAAGTGGACAAAGTGGACGAAGTGAACCAATTGGAGGAAGTGGACGAAGAGGAGGAAGTTGAATAAGTGGAGGAAGTGGACGAAGATGACCAAGTTGACGAAGTTGACGAAGTGGAGGAAGTGGACGAAGCGAACGAAGTTGACGAAGTGGAGGAAGTGGACGAAGTGGAGGAAGTGGAGGAAGTCGAAGAAGTGAAGGGTGGAGGAAGTGGACGAAATGGAGGAAGTGGAGGAAGTGGACGAAGTGTTGGAAGTGGACGAAGTTGACGAAATTGATGAAGTGGAGGAAGTGGAGGAAGTTGACAAATGGAAGAAGTTGACGAAGTGGAGGAAGTGGACGACGTTGACGAAGTGGACGAAGTTGACGAAGTAGACGAAGTGGAGGAAGGGGAGGAAGTGGAGGAAGTGGAGGAAGTGGAGGAAGTGGACGAAGTTAAGCAAGTGGACGAAGTTGACGAAGTTGACGAAGTGGACGAAGTGGAGGAAGTGGCGGAAGTGGAGGAAGTGGAGGAAGTGGACGAAGTGGAGAAAGGGGAGGAAGTGGAAAAAGTTGACGAAGTCAACGAAGTGGACGAAGTTGACGAATTGGAAGAAGTTGACGAAGTGGACGAAGTTGACGAAGTGGACGAAGTGGAGGAAGTGGACGAAGTGAAGGATGTGGAGGAAGTTGGCGAAGTGGACAAAGTGGACGAAGTGAACCAATTGGAGGAAGTGGACGAAGAGGAGGAAGTTCAATAAGTGGAGGAAGTGGAGGAAGTGAAGGAAGTGCACGAAGATGACCAAGTTGACGAAGTGACGAAGTGGACGAGTGGACGAAGTGGACGAAGTGGAGGAAGTGGAGGAAGTGGAGGAAGTGGACGAAGTCGAAGAAGTGAAGGGTGGAGGAAGTGGACGAAATGGAGGAAGCGGAGGAAGTGGAGGAATGTTGGAAGTGGACGAAGTGGACGAAGTTGACGAAATTGATGAAGTGGAGGAAGTGGAGGAAGTTGACAAATGGAAGATGTTGACGAAGTGGAGGAAGTGGACGACGTTGACGAAGTGGACGAAGTTGACGAAGTGGACGAAGTGGACGAAGTGGACGAAGTGGAGGAAGGGGAGGAAGTGGAGGAAGTGGAGGAAGTGGACGAAGTTAAGCAAGTGGACGATGTTGACGAAGTGGACGAAGTGGACGAAGTGGCGGAAATGGACGAAGTGGAGGAAGTTGACGAAGTTGACGAAGTGGAGAAAGTGGACGAAGTGCACGAAGTTGACGAAATGGACGAAGTGGAGGAACTGGAGGAATTGGAGGAAGTGGAGGAAATTGACGAAGTGGAAGAAGTGGACGAAGTGGACGAAGTTGACGAAGTGGAGGAAGTGGAGGAAGTGGAACAAGTTGACGAAGTGGAAGAAGTGGACGAAGTGGACGAAGTGGAGGAAGTGGACAAAGTGAAGGACGTGGAGGAAGTTGACGAAGTGGACAAAGTGGACGAAGTGAACCAATTGGAGGAAGTGGACGAAGAGGAGGAAGTTGAATAAGTGGAGGAAGTGGAGGAAATGAAGGAAGTGGACGAAGATGACCAAGTTGACGAAGTTGACGAAGTTGAGGAAGTGGAGGAAATGGAGGAAGTGGAGGAAGTGGAGGAAGTGGATGAAGTGGACGAAGTGGAGGAAGTGGAGGAAGTCGAAGAAGTGAAGGGTGGAGGAAGTGGACGAAATGGAGGAAGTGGAGGAAGTGTTGGAAGTGGACGAAGTGGACGAAGAAGTGGAGGAAGTGGAGGAAGTTGACAAATGGAAGAAGTTGACGAAGTGGACGAAGTGGACGAAGTGGACGAGGTTGACGAAGTAGACAAAGTGGATGAAGTGCACGAAGTTGACGAAGTGGACGAAGTGGAGGAATGGAGGAACTGGAGGAAATTGACGAACTGGAAGAAGGTAACAAAGTGAACGAAGTGGAGGAAGTTCACGAAGTGGAGGAAGTTGACGAAGTGGAGGAAGTGGAGGAAGTGGAGGAAGAGGAGGAAATGGAGGAACTGGAAGAAGTGGACGAAGTTAACGAAGTGGACGAAGTGGAAGAAGTTGACGAAGTGGACGAAGTGGACGAAGTTGACGAAGTGGAGGAAGTGGAAGAAGTGGACGAAGTGGACGAAGTTGACGAAGTGGACGAAGTGGACGAAGTGGAGGAAGTGGAGGAAGTGGACGAAGTGGACGAAGTTGACGAAGTTGACGAAGTGGAGAAAGTGGACGAAGTGGACGAAGTGGACGAAGTGGAGGAAGTGGACGAAGTGGAGGAAGTGGACGAAGTTGACGAAGTGGAGGAAGTGGAGGAAGTGGACGAAGTGGACGAAGTTGACGAAGTTGACGAAGTGGAGAAAGTGGACGAAGTGCACGAAGTTGACGAAGTGGACGAAGTGGAGGAACTGGAGGAAGTGGAGGAAGTGGAGGAAATTGACGAAGTGGAAGAAGTTGACAAAGTGGACGAAGTGGAGAAGTTGACGAAGTGGAGGAAGTGGAAGAAGTGGACGAAGTTGACGAAGTGGAGAAGTTGACGAAGTGGACGAAGTGGACGAAGTTGACGAAGTGGACGAAGTGGAGGAAGTTGACGAAGTGGAGAAAGTGGACGAAGTGCACGAAGTGGACGAAGTGACGAAGTGGACGAAGTGGACGAAGTGGAGGAAGTGGAGGAAGTGGAGGAAGTTGACGAAGTGGAAGAAGTTGACAAAGTGGAGGAAGTGGAGGAAGTGGACGAAGTGGAGGAAGTGGAGGAAGTGGAGGAAGTGGACGAAGTGACGAAGTGGAGGAAGTGGACGAAAGTGGAGGAAGTGGAGGAAGTGGAGGAAGTGGAGGAAGTGGACGAAGTGGACGAAGTGGACGAAGTTGAGAAGTGGAGGAAGTGGAGGAAGTTGACGAATGGAAGAAGTTGACGAAGTGGAGGAAGTGGACGACGTTGACGAAGTGGACGAAGTTGACGAAGTGGACGAAGTGGACGAAGTGGAGGAAGTGGAGGAAGTGGAGGAAGTGGACGAAGTGGACGAAGTTGAAGCAAGTGGACGAAGTTGACGAAGTGGACGAAGTGGAGGAAGTGGAGGAAGTGGACGAAGTGGAGGAAGTTGACGAAGTTGACGAAGTGGAGAAAGTGGACGAAGTGGACGAAGTTGACGAAATGGACGAAGTGGAGGAACTGGAGGAAGTGGAGGAAGTGGAGGAAGTTGACGAAGTGGAGGAAGTGGACGAAGTGGACGAAGTTGACGAAGTGGAGGAAGTGGAGGAAGTGGACGAAGTTGACGAAGTGGAAGAAGTGGACGAAGTGGACGAAGTGGAGGAAGTGGACGAAGTGAAGGACGTGGAGGAAGTTGACGAAGTGGACAAAGTGGACGAAGTGAACCAATTGGAGGAAGTGGACGAAGAGGAGGAAGTGAAAGTGGAGGAAGTGGAGGAAGTGGAGGAAGTGGACGAAGTGACGAAGTTGACGAAGTTGACGAAGTGGAGGAAGTGGAGGAAGTGAGGAAGTGGAGGAAGTGGAGGAAGTGGACGAAGTGGAGGAAGTGGAGGAAGTCGAAGAAGTGAAGGGTGGAGGAAGTGGACGAAATGGAGGAAGTGGAGGAAGTGTTGGAAGTGGACGAAGTGGACGAAGAAGTGGAGGAAGTGGAGGAAGTTGACGAATGGAAGAAGTTGACGAAGTGGACGAAGTGGACGAAGTTGACGAAGTAGACAAAGTGGATGAAGTGCACGAAGTTGACGAAGTGGACGAAGTGGAGGAAGTGGAGGAAGTGGAGGAAATGGACGAAGTGGAAGAAGGTAACGAAGTGACGAAGTGGAGGAAGTTGACGAAGTGGAGGAAGTGACGAAGTGGAGGAAGTGGAGGAAGTGGAGGAAGTGGAGGAAGTGGAGGAAGTGGAGGAAGTGGACGAAGTGAACGAAGTGGACGAAGTTGACAAAGTGGAGGAAGTTGACGAAGTGGAGGAAGTGGACGAAGTGGACGAAGTTGACGAAGTGGAGGAAGTGGAGGAAGTGGACGAAGTGGACGAAGTGGACGAAGTTGACGAAGTGGACGAAGTGGACGAAGTGGAGGAAGTGGAGGAAGTGGAGGAAGTGGACGAAGTTGAGCAAGTGGACGAAGTTGACGAAGTGGACGAAGTGGAGGAAGTGGACGGAAGTGGACGAAGTGGAGGAAGTGGACGAAGTTGACGAAGTGACGAAGTGGAGGAAGTGGACGAAGTGGACGAAGTTGACGAAGTGGACGAAGTGGAGGAAGTGGAGGAAGTGGAGGAAGTGGAGGAAGTTGACGAAGTGGAAGAAGTTGACGAAGTGGACGAAGTGGACGAAGTTGACGAAGTGGAGGAAGTGGAGAAGTTGACGAAGTGGAGAAGTTGACGAAGTGGACGAAGTGGACGAAGTGGAGGAAGTGGAGGAAGTGGACGAAGTGGACGAAGTTGACGAAGTGGACGAAGTGGAGGAAGTGGACGAAGTGGACGAAGTGGACGAAGTGGAGGAAGTGGAGGAAGTGGAGGAAGTGGACGAAGTTGACGAAGTGGAGGAAGTGGAGGAAGTGGACGAAGTGGACGAAGTTGACGAAGTGGAGGAAGTGGACGAAGTGACGAAGTTGACGAAGTGGACGAAGTGGAGGAACTGGAGGAAGTGGAGGAAGTGGAGGAAGTTGACGAAGTGGAAGAAGTTGACAAAGTGGACGAAGTGGATGAAGTTGACGAAGTGGAGGAAGTGGAGAAGTGGAGAAGTTGACGAAGTGGAAGAAGTTGACGAAGTGGACGAAGTGGACGAAGTTGACGAAGTGGACGAAAGTGGAGGAAGTTGACGAAGTGGAGAAAGTGGACGAAGTGGACGAAGTTGACGAAGTGGACGAAGTGGAGGAAGTGGAGGAAGTGGAGGAAGTTGACGAAGTGGAGAAGTTGACAAAGTGGAGGAAGTGGAGGAAGTGGACGAAGAGGAGGAAGTGGAGGAAGTGGAGGAAGTGGACGAAGTGACGAAGTGGAGGAAGTGGACGAAGTTGACGAAGTGGAGGAAGTGGAGGAAGTGACGAAGTGGAGGAAGTGGACGAAGTTGACGAAGTGGAGGAAGTGGACGAAGTTGACGAAGTTGAGGAAGTGGAGCGAAGTGGAGGAAGTGGACGAAGTTGACGAAGTGGACGAAGTTGACGAAGTTGACGAAGTGGAGGAAGTTGAGGAAGTGGAGGAAGTGGAGGAAGTGGACGAAGTTGACGAAGTGGACGAAGTGGAGGAAGTGGAGGAAGTGGAGGAAGTGAGGAAGTGGAGGAAGTGGAGGAAGTGGACGAAGTGGAGAAAGGGGAGGAAGTGGAAGAAGTGGACGAAGTGGACGAAGTGGACGAAGTGGACGAAGTGGAAGAAGTTGACGAAGTGGACGAAGTTGACGAAGTGGACGAAGTGGAGGAAGTGGACGAAGTGAAGGACGTGGAGGAAGTGGCGAAGTGGACGAAGTGGACGAAGTGAACGAAGTGGAGGAAGTGGACGAAGAGGAGGAAGTGGACGAAGTGGACGAAGTGGACGAAGTTGACGAAGTTGACGAAGTGGACGAAGTGGACGATGGAACGAAGTTGACGAAGTGGAGGAAGTGGAGGAAGTGGACGAAGTGGAGGAAGTGGAGGAAGTCGAAGAAGTGAAGGGTGGAGGAAGTGGACGAAGTGGAGGAAGTGGAGGAAGTGTGGAAGTGGACGAAGTTGACGAAATTGACGAAGTGGAGGAAGTGGAGGAAGTTGACAAATGGAAGAAGTTGACGAAGTGGACGAAGTTGACGAAGTGGACAAAGTGGATGAAGTGCACGAAGTTGACGAAGTGGACGAAGTGGAGGAACTGGAGGAACTGGAGGAAATTGACGAAGTGGAAGAAGTTAACAAAGTGAACGAAGTGGAGGAAGTTGACGAAGTGGAGGAAGTGGAGGAAGAGGAGGAAGTGGAGGAACTGGAAGAAGTGGACGAAGTGAACGAAGTGGAGGAAGTGGAGGAAGTGGAGGAAGTGGACGAAGTGGACGACGTTGACAAAGTGGAGGAAGTTGACGAAGTGGAGGAAGTGGACGAAGTTGACGAAGTGGACGAAGTGGAGGAAGTTGACGAAGTGGAGGAAGTGGACGAAGTTGACGAAGTGGACGAAGTTGACGAAGTGGACGAAGTGGAGGAAGTGGAGGAAGTGGAGGAAGTGGAGGAAGTGGAGGAAGTTGACGAAGTGGACGAAGTTGACGAAGTGGAGGAAGTGGAGGAAGTTGACGAATTGGAGGAAGTGGAGGAAGTTGAGGAAGTGGAGGAACTGGAGAAGTGGACGACGTTGACGAAGTGGACGGAATGGAGGAAGTGGAGGAAGTAGACGAAGTGGAGGAAGTGCAGGAAGTGGACGAAGTAGACGAAGTGGAGGAAGTGGACGAAGTGGAGGAAGTGGAGGAGGTTGAGGAAGTGGAGGAACTGGAGGAAGGGGAAGACGTGGACGAATTTGACGAAGTGGACGGAATGGAGGAAATGGAGGAAGTGGAGGAAGTGGAGGAAGTGCAGGAAGTGGAGGAAGTAGACGAAGTGGAGGAAGTGGAGGAAGTGGACGAAGTGGAGGAAGTGGACGAAGTTGACGAAGTGGAGGAAGTGGAGGAAGTGGACGACGTCGACGAAGTGGACGAAG
This sequence comes from Vigna reflexopilosa, assembly GCA_027742785.1. Taxonomy (NCBI): domain Eukaryota; kingdom Viridiplantae; phylum Streptophyta; class Magnoliopsida; order Fabales; family Fabaceae; genus Vigna; species Vigna reflexopilosa. Next base: position 12,697 of record JAFNIE010000684.1, on the reverse strand, counting down.
TGGAGAAGTGGAGGAAGTGGAGGAAGTGGAGGAAGTAGAGGAAGTGGAGGAAGTGAAGGAAGTGGAGGAAGTGGAGGAAGTGGAGGAAGTGGACGACGTTGACGAAGTGGACGAAGTTGACGAAGTGGAGGAAGTTGAAGAAGTGGAGGAAGTGGAGGAAGTGGAGGAAGTAGAGGAAGTGGAGGAAGTGAAGGAAGTGGAGGAAGTGGAGGAAGTGGAGGAAGTTGACGAAGTTGACGAAGTGGAGGAAGTGGAGGAAGTTGACGAAGTGGAGGAAGTGGAGGAAGTTGAGGAAGTGGACGAAGTGGAGGAAGGGACGAAGTTGACGAAGTGGACGGAATGGAGGAAGTGGAGGAAGTAGACGAAGTGGAGGAAGTGGAGGAAGTGGAAGAAGTGGACGAAGTTGACGAAGTGGACGGAATGGAGGAAGGGAGAAGTGGACGAAGTGGAGGAAGTGGAGGAAGTGGAGGAAGTGGAGGAAGTTGACGAAGTGGAAGAAGTTGACGAAGTGGACGAAGTGGAGAAGTTGACGAAGTGGAGGAAGTGGATGAAGTGGAAGAAGTTGACGAAGTTGACGAAGTGACGAAGTTGACGAAGTGGACGAAGTGGACGAAGTGCACGAAGTTGACGAAGTGGACGAAGTGGAGGAAGTGGAGGAAGTGGAGGAAGTTGACGAAGTGGAGGAAGTGGAGGAAGTGGAGGAAGTGGAGGAAGTGACGAAGTGGAGGAAGTGGACGAAGTTAACGAAGTGGAGGAAGTGGACGAAGTTGACGAAGTGGAGGAAGTGGACGAAGTTGACGAAGTGGAGGAAGTTGACGAAGTTGAGGAAGTGGAGGAAGTGGAGCGAAGTGGAGGAAGTGGAGGAAGTGGAGGAAGTGGAGGAAGTTGAGGAAGTGGAGGAAGTGGAGGAAGTGGAGGAAGTGGAGGAAGTGGAGGAAGTGGACGAAGTGGACGAAGTGGAGAAAGTGGAGGAAGTGGAAAAAGTTGACGAAGTGGACGAAGTTGACGAATTGGAGAAGTTGACGAAGTGGACGAAGTTGACGAAGTGGACGAAGTTGACGAAGTGGACGAAGTGGACGAAGTGGAGGAAGTGGAGGAAGTTGACGAAGTGGACGAACTTGACAAAGTGGACGAAGTGGAGGACGTGGAGGAAGTTGACGAAGTGGACAAAGTGGACGAAGTGAACCAATTGGAGGAAGTGGACGAAGAGGAGGAAGTTGAAGAAGTGGAGGAAGTGGAGGAAGTGAAGGAAGTGGACGAAGTGGACGAAGTGGACGAAGTTGACGAAGTGGAGGAAGTGGACGAACTGGAGGAAGTGGAGGAAGTCGAGAAGTGAAGGGTGGAGAAAGTGGACGAAGTTGACGAAGTGGAGGAAGTGGAGGAAGTGTGGAAGTGACGAAGTGGACGAAGTGACGAATTGACGAAGTGGAGGAAGTGGAGGAAGTTGACAAATGGAAGAAGTTGACGAAGTGGACGAAGTGGACGAAGTGGACGAAGTAGACAAAGTGGATGAAGTGCACGAAGTTGACGAAGTGGACGAAGTGGAGGAACTGGAGGAAATTGACGAAGTGGAAGAAGTTACAAAGTGACGAAGTGGAGGAAGTTGACGAAGTGGAGGAAGTGGAGGAAGAGGAGGAAGTGGAGGAACTGGAAGAAGTGGAGGAAGTTAACGAAGTGGAGGAAGTGGAGGAAGTGGACGAAGTGGACGAAGTTGACGAAGTGGAGGAAGTGACGAAGTGGAGGAAGTGGACGAAGTTGACGAAGTGGACGAAGTGGAGGAAGTTGACGAAGTGGAGGAAGTGGAGGAAGTGGACGACGTTGACGAAGTGGACGAAGTTGACGAAGTGGACGAAGTGGACGAAGTGGACGAAGTGGAGGAAGGGAGGAAGTGGAGGAAGTGGAGGAAGTGGACGAAGTTGACGAAGTGGACGAAGTGGACGAAGTGGAGGAAGTGGACGGAAGTGGACGAAGTGGAGAAAGTGGACGAAGTGCACGAAGTTGACGAAGTGGACGAAGTGGAGGAACTGGAGGAAGTGGAGGAAATTGACGAAGTGGAAGAAGTTGACGAAGTGGAGGAAGTGGAGGAAGTGGAGGAATGGTGGAAGTGGACAAAGTGACGAAGTGGAGGAAGTGGAGGAAGTGGACGAAGTTGACGAAGTGGAGGAAGTGGAGGAAGTTGACGAAGTGGAGGAAGTGCACGAAGTTGACGAAGTGGAGGAAGTGGACGAAGTTGACGAAGTGGAGCAAGTGGAGGAAGTGGAGGAAGTGGAGGAAGTGGAAGAAGTTGACGAAGTGGACGAAGTTGACGAAGTGGAGGAAGTAAACGAAGTGGAGGAAGTAGGATGAAGTGGACGAAGTGGACGAAGTGGACGAAGTGGACGAAGTGAAGGAAGTGGAGGAAGTTGACGAAGCGGAAGAACTTGACGAAGTTGAGGAAGTGGACGAAGTTGTGGAAGTGGACGAAGTGGAGGAAGTTGACGAAGCGGAGGAAGTGGAGGAAGTGGAGGAAGTGGAGGAAGAGGAGGAAATGGAGGAACTGGAGGAAGTAGAGGAAGTGAAGGAAGTGGAGGAAGTAGAGAAAGTGGACGACGTTGACGAAGTGGACGAAGTTGACGAAGGGGAGGAAGTGGAGGAAGTGGAGGAAGTGGACGAAGTTGACGAAGTTGACGAAGTGGAGAAAGTGGACGAAGTGGACGAAGTTGACGAAGCGGACGAAGTGGAGGAACTGGAGGAACTGGAGGAAATTGACGAAGTGGAAGAAGTTGACAAAGTGGACGAAGTGGATGAAGTTGACGAAGTGGAGGAAATGGACGAAGTGGAGGAAGTGGAGGAAGTGTTGGAAGTGGACGAAGTTGACGAAATTGACGAAGTGGAGGAAGTGGAGGAAGTCGACGAATGGAACAAGTGGACGAAGTGGACGAAGTTGACGAAGTAGACAAAGTGGATGAAGTGCACGAAGTTGACGAAGTGGACGAAGTGGACGAAGTGGAGGAACTGGAGGAAATTGACGAAGTGGAAGAAGTTAACAAGTGAACGAAGTGGAGGAAGCTGACGAAGTGGAGGAAGTTGACGAAGTGAAGGAAGTGGAGGAATAGGAGGAAATGGAGGAACTGGAGGAAGTGGACGAAGTTAACGAAGTGGAGGAAGTCGAGGAAGTGGAGGATGTGGACGAAGTGGACGACGTTGACAAAGTGGAGGAAGTTGACGAAGTGGAGGAAGTGGACGAAGTTGACGAAGTGGACGATATGGAGGAAGTTGAAGAAGTGGAGGAAGTGGACGACGTTGACGAAGTGGGCGATGTTGACGAAGTGGAGGAAGTGGAAGAAGTGGAGGAAGTGGAGGAAGTGAGGAAGTGGAGGAAGTGGAGGAAGTGGAGGAAGTGGAGGAAGTGGAGGAAGTTGACGAAGTTGACGAAGTTGACGAAGTGGACGAAGTTGACGAAGTGGAGGAAGTGGAGGAAATTGACGAATTGGAGGAAGTGGAGGAAGTTGAGGAAGTGGACGAACTGGAGAAAGGGGACGACGTTGACGAAGTGGACGGAATGGAGGAAATGGAGGAAGTAGACGAAGTGGAGGAAGTGGAGGAAGTGGAGGAAGTAGACGAAGTGGAGGAAGTGGACGAAGTGGAGGAAGTTGAGGAGGTTGAGGAAGTGGAGGAACTGGAGGAAGGGGAAGACGTGGACTAGTTTGACGAAGTGGACGGAATGGAGGAAATGGAGGAAGTGGAGAAGTGGAGGAAGTGGAGGAAGTGGAGGAAGTGTAGGAAGTGGAGGAAGTAGACGAAGTGGAGGAAGTGGAGGAAGTGGACGAAGTGGAGGTAGTGGAGGAAGTGGACGAAGTTGACGAAGTGGAGGAAGTGGAGGAAGTGGACGAAGCGGAGAAGTGGAGGAAGTGGACGAAGTGGACGAAGTTGACGAAGTGGAGGAAGTGGACGACGTCGACGAAGTGGACGAAGTTGACGAAGTGGACGAAGTGGAGGAAGTGGAGAAGTGGAGGAAGTGGAGGAAGTGGAGGAAGTAGAGGAAGTGGAGGAAGTGAGGAAGTGGAGGAAGTGGAGGAAGTGGAGGAAGTGGACGACGTTGACGAAGTGGACGAAGTTGACGAAGTGGAGGAAGTGTAGGAAGTGGACGAAGTGGACGAAGTGGAGAAAGTGGAGGAAGTGGAAAAGTGACGAAGTGGACGAAGTTGACGAAGTGGACGAAGTTGACGAAGTGGACGAAGTTGACGAAGTGGACGAAGTGGACGAAGTGGAGGAAGTGGACGAACTGAAGGAAGTGGAGGAAGTTGACGAAGTGGACGAACTTGACAAAGTGGACGAAGTGGAGGACATGGAGGAAGTTGACGAAGTGGACAAAGTGGACGAAGTGAACGAAGTGGAGGAAGTGGACGAAGTGGAGGAAGTAGAATAAGTGGAGGAAGTGGAGGAAGTGAAGGAAGTGGACGAAGATGACCAAGTTGACGAAGTGGACGAAGTGGAGGAAGCGTTGGAAGTGGACGAAGTGGACGAAGTTGACGAAATTGACGAAGTGGAGGAAGTGGAGGAAGTTGACAAATGGAAGAAGTGACGAAGTGGACGAAGTGGACGAAGTTGACGAAATGGACGAAATGGAGGAACTGGAGGAAGAGGAGGAAATTGACGAAGTGGAAGAAGTTGACAAAGTGGACGAAGTTGACGAAGTGGAGGAAGTGGATGAAGTGGAAGAAGTTGACGAAGTGGAAGAAGTTGACGAAGTGGACGAAGTGCACGAAGTGGACGAAGTTGACGAAGTGGACAAAGTGGACGAAGTGCACGAAGTTGACGAAGTGGACGAAGTGGAGGAACTGGAGGAAGTGGAGGAAATTGACGAAGTGGAAGAAGTTGACAAAGTGGAGGAAGTGGAGGAAGTGGAGGATGAGGAGGAAGTGGAGGAACTGGTGGAAGTGGACAAAGCTAACGAAGTGGAGGAAGTGGACGAAGTTAACGAAGTGGAGGAAGTGGAGGAAGTTGACGAAGTGGAGGAAGTGCACGAAGTTGACGAAGTGGAGGAAGTGGACGAAGTTGACGAAGTGGAGCAAGTGGAGGAAGTGGAGGAAGTGGAGGAAGTGGAAGAAGTTGACGAAGTGGAGGAAGTGACGAAGTGGAGGAAGTGACGAAGTGGAGGAAGTGACGAAGTTGACGAAGTGGAGGAAGTGGACGAAGTTGACGAAGTGGAGCAAGTGGAGGAAGTGGAGCAAGTGGAGGAAGTGGAAGAAGTTGACGAAGTGGACGAAGTTGACGAAGTGGAGAAGTAACGAAGTGGAGGAAGTAGACGAAGTGGACGAAGTGGACGAAGTGGACGAAGTGGACGAAGTGAAGGAAGTGGAGGAAGTTGACGAAGCGGAGGAACTTGACGAAGTTGAGGAAGTGGACGAAGTTGTGGAAGTGGACGAAGTGGAGGAAGTTGACGAAGCGGAGGAAGTGGAGGAAGTGGAGGAAGTGGAGGAAGAGGAGGAAATGGAGGAACTGGAGGAAGTAGAGGAAGTGAAGGAAGTGGAGGAAGTAGAGGAAGTGGACGACGTTGACGAAGTGGACGAAGTTGACGAAGTGGAGGAAGTGGAGGAAGTGGAGGAAGTGGCACGAAGTTGACGAAGTTGACGAAGTGGAGAAAGTGGACGAAGTGGACGAAGTTGACGAAGCGGACGAAGTGGAGGAACTGGAGGAACTGGAGGAAATTGACGAAGTGGAAGAAGTTGACAAAGTGGACGAAGTGGATGAAGTTGACGAAGTGGAGGAAATGGACGAAGTGGAGGAAGTGGAGGAAGTGTTGGAAGTGGACGAAGTTGACGAAATTGACGAAGTGGAGGAAGTGGAGGAAGTCGACGAATGGAACAAGTGGACGAAGTGGACGAAGTTGACGAAGTAGACAAAGTGGATGAAGTGCACGAAGTTGACGAAGTGGACGAAGTGGACGAAGTGGAGGAACTGGAGGAAATTGACGAAGTGGAAGAAGTTAACAAAGTGAACGAAGTGGAGGAAGCTGACGAAGTGGAGGAAGTTGACGAAGTGAAGGAGGAAGTGGAGGAATAGGAGGAAATGGAGGAACTGGAGGAAGTGGACGAAGTTAACGAAGTGGAGGAAGTCGAGGAAGTGGAGGATGTGGACGAAGTGGACGACGTTGACAAAGTGGAGGAAGTTGACGAAGTGGAGGAAGTGGACGAAGTTGACGAAGTGGACGATATGGAGGAAGTTGAAGAAGTGGAGGAAGTGGACGACGTTGACGAAGTGGGCGAAGTTGACGAAGTGGAGGAAGTGGAAGAAGTGGAGGAAGTGGAGGAAGTAGAGGAAGTGGAGGAAGTGGAGAAGTGGAGGAAGTGGAGGAAGTGGAGGAAGTGACGAAGTGACGAAGTTGACGAAGTGACGAAGTGGACGAAGTTGACGAAGTGGAGGAAGTGGAGGAAATTGACGAATTGGAGGAAGTGGAGGAAGTTGAGGAAGTGGACGAACTGGAGAAAGGGGACGACGTTGACGAAGTGGACGGAATGGAGGAAATGGAGGAAGTAGACGAAGTGGAGGAAGTGGAGGAAGTGGAGGAAGTAGACGAAGTGGAGGAAGTGGACGAAGTGGAGGAATTTGAGGAGGTTGAGGAAGTGGAGGAACTGGAGGAAGGGGAAGACGTGGACTAGTTTGACGAAGTGGACGGAATGGAGGAAATGGAGGAAGTGGAGAAGTGGAGGAAGTGGAGGAAGTGGAGGAAGTGTAGGAAGTGGAGGAAGTAGACGAAGTGGAGGAAGTGGAGGAAGTGGACGAAGTGGAGGTAGTGGAGGAAGTGGACGAAGTTGACGAAGTGGAGGAAGTGGAGGAAGTGGACGAAGCGGAGATAGTGGAGGAAGTGGACGAAGTGGACGAAGTTGACGAAGTGGAGGAAGTGGACGACGTGACGAAGTGGACGAAGTGGACGAAGTTGACGAAGTGGAGGAAGTGGAGAAGTGGAGGAAGTGGAGGAAGTGGAGGAAGTAGAGGAAGTGGAGGAAGTGAGGAAGTGGAGGAAGTGGAGGAAGTGGAGGAACTGGACGACGTTGACGAAGTGGACGAAGTTGACGAAGTGGAGGAAGTGAGGAAGTGGAGGAAGTGGACGAAGTGGACGAAGTGGAGAAAGTGGAGGAAGTGGAAGAAGTTGACGAAGTGGACGAAGTTGACGAATTGGAAGAAGTTGACGAAGTGGACGAAGTTGACGAAGTGGACGAAGTGGACGAAGTGGAGGAAGTGGACGAACTGAAGGAAGTGGAGGAAGTTGACGAAGTGGACGAACTTGACAAGTGGACGAAGTGGAGGACATGGAGGAAGTTGACGAAGTGGACAAAGTGGACGAAGTGAACAAGTGGAGGAAGTGGACGAAGTGGAGGAAGTAGAATAAGTGGAGGAAGTGGAGGAAGTGAAGGAAGTGGACGAAGATGACCAAGTTGACGAAGTGGACGAAGTGGAGGAAGCGTTGGAAGTGGACGAAGTGGACGAAGTTGACGAAATTGACGAAGTGGAGGAAGTGGAGGAAGTTGACAAATGGAAGAAGTTGACGAAGTGGACGAAGTGGACGAAGTTGACGAAGTGGACGAAATGGAGGAACTGGAGGAAGAGGAGGAAATTGACGAAGTGGAAGAAGTTGACAAAGTGGACGAAGTTGACGAAGTGGAGGAAGTGGATGAAGTGGAAGAAGTTGACGAAGTGGAAGAAGTTGACGAAGTGGACGAAGTGCACGAAGTGGACGAAGTTGACGAAGTGGACAAAGTGGACGAAGTGCACGAACTTGACGAAGTGGACGAAGTGGACGACGTGGAGGAACTGGAGGAAGTGGAGGAAATTGACGAAGTGGAAGAAGTTGACAAAGTGGAGGAAGTGGAGGAAGTGGAGGATGAGGAGGAAGTGGAGGAACTGGTGGAAGTGGACAAAGCTAACGAAGTGGAGGAAGTGGACGAAGTTAACGAAGTGGAGGAAGTGGAGGAAGTTGACGAAGTGGAGGAAGTGCACGAAGTTGACGAAGTGGAGGAAGTGGACGAAGTTGACGAAGTGGAGCAAGTGGAGGAAGTGGAGGAAGTGGAGGAAGTGGAAGAAGTTGACGAAGTGGAGGAAGTAGACGAAGTGGAGGAAGTAGACGAAGTGGAGGAAGTGGACGAAGTGGACGAAGTTGACGAAGTGGACGAAGTGGACAAAGTGGACGAAGTGAAGGAAGTGGAGGAAGTTGACGAAGCGGAGGAACTTGACGAAGTTGAGGAAGTGGACGAAGTTGAGAAGTGGACGAAGTGGAGGAAGTTGACGAAGCGGAGGAAGTGGAGGAAGTGGAGGAAGTGGAGGAAGAGGAGGAAGTGGAGGAACTGGAGGAAGTAGAGGAAGTGAAGGAAGTGGAGGAAGTAGAGGAAGTGGACGAAGTTGACGAAGTGGACGAAGTTGACGAAGTGGAGGAAGTGGAGGAAGTGGAGAAGTGGACGAAGTGGACGAAGTGACGAAGTGGACGAAGTTGACGAAGTGGAGAAAGTGGACGAAGTGGACGAAGTTGACGAAGTGGACGAAGTGGAGGAAGTGGACGAAGTGGAGGAAATTGACGAAGTGGAAGAAGTTGACAAAGTGGACGAAGTGGATGAAGTTGACGAAGTGGAGGAAATGGACGAAGTGGAGGAAGTGGAGGAAGTGTGGAAGTGGACGAAGTTGACGAAGTTGACGAAGTGGAGGAAGTGGAGGAAGTCGACGAATGGAACAAGTTGACGAAGTGGACGAAGTTGACGAAGTAGACAAAGTGGATGAAGTGCACGAAGTTGACGAAGTGGACGAAGTGGAGGAACTGGAGGAAATTGACGAAGTGGAAGAAGTTAACAAAGTGAACGAAGTGGAGGAAGCTGACGAAGTGGAGGAAGTTGACGAAGTGAAGGAAGTGGAGGAAGTGGAGGAATGGAGGAATGGAGGAACTGGAGGAAGTGGACGAAGTTAACGAAGTGGAGGAAGTCGAGGAAGTGGAGGATGTGGACGAAGTGGACGACGTTGACAAAGTGGAGGAAGTTGACGAAGTGGAGGAAGTGGACGAAGTTGACGAAGTGGACGATAGTGGAGGAAGTTGAAGAAGTGGAGGAAGTGGACGACGTTGACGAAGTGGACGAAGTTGACGAAGTGGAGGAAGTGGAAGAAGTGGAGGAAGTGGAGGAAGTGGAGGAAGTGGACGAAGTTGACGAAGTGGAGGAAGTGGAGGAAGTTGACGAAGTGGAGGAAGTGGAGGAAGTGGAGGAAGTGGACGAAGTGGAGGAAAGTGGACGAAGTTGACGAAGTGGACGGAATGGAGGAAATGGAGGAAGTAGACGAAGTGGAGGAAGTGGAGGAAGTAGACGAAGTGGAGGAAGTGGACGAAGTGGAGGAAGTTGAGGAGTTGAGGAAGTGGAGGAACTGGAGGAAGGGGAAGACGTGGACGAAGTTGACGAAGTGGACGGAATGGAGGAAATGGAGGAAGTGGAGGAAGTGGAGGAAGTGGAGGAAGTGGAGGAAGTGACGAAGTGGAGGAAGTGGAGGAAGTGGACGAAGTGAGATAGTGGAGGAAGTGGACGAAGTTGACGAAGTGGAGGAAGTGGAGGAAGTGGACGAAGTGGACGAAGTGGACGAAGTTGACGAAGTGGAGGAAGTGGAAGAAGTGGAGGAAGTGGAGGAAGTGGAGGAAGTAGAGGAAGTGGAGGAAGTGAAGGAAGTGGAGGAAGTGGAGGAAGTGGAGGAAGTGGACGACGTTGACGAAGTGGACGAAGTTGACGAAGTGGAGGAAGTGGAGGAAGTGGAGGAAGTGGAGGAAGTGGAGGAAGTGGAGGAAGTGGAGGAAGTGAAGGAAGTGGAGGAAGTGGAGGAAGTTGACGAAGTTGACGAAGTGGAGGAAGTTGACGAAGTGGAGGAAGTGGAGGAAGTTGAGGAAGTGGAGGAAGTGGAGGAAGGGGACGAAGTTGACGAAGTGGACAGAATGGAGGAAATGGAGGAAGTAGACGAAGTGGAGGAAGTGGAGGAAGTGGAGGAAGTGGAGGAAGTGGAGGAAATTGACGAAGTGGAAGAAGTTGACAAGTGGACGAAGTGGATGAAGTTGACGAAGTGGAGGAAGTGGAGGAAGTGGAAGAAGTTGACGAAGTGGAAGAAGTTGACGAAGTGGACGAAGTGGACGAAGTTGACGAAGTGGACAAAGTGGACGAAGTGCACGAAGTTGACGAAGTGGACGAAGTGGAGGAACTGGAGGAAGTGGAGGAAATTGACGAAGTGGAAGAAGTTGACAAAGTGCACGAAGTGGAGGAAGTGGAGAAGTGGAGGAAGTGGAGGAAGAGGAGGAAGTGGAGGAACTGGAGGAAGTGGACGAAGCTAACGAAGTGGAGGAAGTGGACGAAGTTAACGAAGTGGAGGAAGTGGACGAAGTTGACGAAGTGGAGGAAGTGGACGAAGTTGACGAAGTGGAGGAAGTGGAGGAAGTTGACGAAGTTGAGGAAGTGGAGGAAGTGGAGCAAGTGGAGGAAGTATAGGAAGTGGAGGAAGTGGAGGAAGTGGAGGAAGTGGACGAAGTTGACAAAGTTGACTAAGTGGACGAAGTTGACGATGTTGACGAAGTGCAGGAAGTTGATGAAGTGGAGGAAGTGGACGAAGTTGACGAAGTGGACGAAGTTGACGAAGTGGAGGAAGTGGAGGAAGTGGAGGAAATGGAGGAAGTGGACGAAGTGGAGAAAGTGGAGGAAGTGGAAAAGTTGACGAAGTGGACGAAGTTGACGAATTGGAAGAAGTTGACGAAGTGGACGAAGTTGACGAAGTGGACGAAGTGGAGGAAGTGGAAGAACTGAAGGAAGTGGAGGAAGTTGACGAAGTGGACGAAGTTGACAAAGTGGACGAAGTGGAGGAAGTGGAGGAAGTTGACGAAGTGGACGAAGTGGACGAAGTGGACGAAGTGGAGGAAGTGGACGAAGTGGAGGAAGTAGAATAAGTGGAGGAAGTGGAGGAAGTGAAGGAAGTGGACGAAGATGACCAAGTTGACGAAGTGGACGAAGTGGACGAAGTGGAGGAAGCGTTGGAAGTGGACGAAGTGGACGAAGTTGACGAAATTGACGAAGTGGAGGAAGTGGAGGAAGTTGACAGGAAGTTGACGAAGTGGACGAAGTGGACGAAGTTGACGAAGTGGACAAAGTGGATGAAGTGCACGAAGTTGAAGAAGTGGACGAAGTGGAGGACCTGGAGGAAATTGACGAAGTGGAAGAAGTTAACAAAGTGAACGAAGTGGAGGAAGTGGAGGAAGTGGAGGAAGAGGAGGAAATGGAGGAACTGGAAGAAGTGGAGGAAGTTAACGAAGTGGAGGAAGTGGAGGATGTGGACGACGTTGACAAAGTGGAGGAAGTTGACGAAGTGGAGGAAGTGGACCAAGTTGACGAAGTTGACGAAGTGGACGATGTGGAGGAAGTTGACGAAGTGGAGGAAGTGGAGGAAGTGGACGACGTGGACGAAGTGGACGAAGTTGACGAAGTGGACGAAGTCGAGGAAGGGAAGGAAGTGGACGAAGTTGAGGAAGTGGACGAAGTTGACGAAGTGGACGAAGTGGAGGAAGTGGCGGAAGTGGACGAAGTTGACGAAGTGGAGAAAGTGGACGAAGTGCACGAAGTTGACGAAATGGACGAAGTGGAGGAAGTGAAGGAACTGGAGGAAGTGGAGGAAATTGACGAAGTGGAAGAAGTTGACAAAGTGAACGAAGTGGACGAAGTGGAGGAAGAGGATGAAGTGGACCAAGTGCACGAAGTTGACGAAGTGGAGGAACTGGAGAAAGTGGAGGAAATTGACGAAGTTGAAGAAGTTGACAAAGTGGACGAAGTGGAGGAAGTGGAGGAAGTGGAGGAAGAGGTGGAAGTGGAAGAACTGGAGGAAGTGGAGAAAGTTAACGAAGTGGAGGAAGTGGACGAAGTTAACGAAGTGGAGGAAGTGGACGAAGTTGACGAAGTGGAGGAAGTGGACGAAGTTGACGAAGTGGAGGAAGTTGACGAAGTTGACGAAGTGGAGGAAGTGGAGGAAGTGGAAGAAGTTGACGAAGTGGACGAAGTTGACGAAGTGGAGGAAGTAGACGAAGTGGAGGAAGTAGACGAAGTGGAGGAAGTGGAGGAAGTGGACAAAGTGGACGAAGTGAAGGAAGTGGAGGAAGTTGACGAAGTGGAAGAAGTGAGGAAGTTGAGGAAGTGGAGCGAAGTGGACGAAGTTGAGGAAGTGGACGAAGTTGACGAAGTGGAGGAAGTGGACGAAGTTGACGAAGTGGAGAAAGTGGAGGAAGTGGACGAAGTGGACGAAGTGGACGAAGTGGACGAAGTGGACGAAGTTGACGAAGTGGAGGAAGTGGAGGAACTGGAGGAAGTGGAGGAAGTGGAGGAAGTGGAGGAAGTGGAGGAAGTGGAGGAAGTGGAGGAAGTTGACGAAGTGGACGAAGTGGACGAAGTGGACGAAGTTGACGAAGTGGAGGAAGTGGAGGAAGTTGACGAAGTGGAGGAAGTGGAGGAAGTTGAGGAAGTGGACGAAGTGGACGAAGTGGACGAAGTTGACGAAGTGGACGGAAGTGGAGGAAGTGGAGGAAGTGGACGAAGTGGAGGAAGTGGAGGAAGTTGACGAAGTGGAGGAAGTGGACGAAGTGGAGGAATTTGAGGAGGTTGAGGAAGTGGTGGAAGGGGAAGACGTGGACGAAGTTTACGAAGTGGACGGAATGGAGGAAGTGGAG
>JAFNIE010000683.1:0-26889 GCA_027742785.1 Vigna reflexopilosa | reverse complement strand
CCCTATTATTTATTATATAGGGTTGAAGACTACGTTGCTAGCAAAATCCTAGAACTATTATTAAAGAGAAAAGAAAAGAAAGAGCTTATCAGCAGAATTGTAACAACTGTGACAATACTGGTGAGAGACATAAGTATAAAAATGAAAATAATCTTGATACTAGGGAGCAATAATCATCCATAGCCTAGAACTAGCAAAAACCTAGAACTATTATTAAAGAGAAAAGAAAAGAAAGAGCTTATCAGCAGAAATGTAAAAATTGTGACAATACTGGTCAGAGACATAAGTATAATAATGAAAATAATCTTGAAATAACACCACTACAACACTAAAATAAAAGTGAAACGAAACTTCTTATACAAGGTCTAAAAGGTAAAAGAAATTGCAGGAAAATTGAATGCAATACAAAACATCAACTAATCTAAAATTTAACTATGCAAATCAAGAATTATCCTACTAACTAATGGCTAAAAACTAAAATTGTTTTAAACCAAAAAAGTAAAATGCAATGCAAACACTTAAACAACTTTTGAATGGTAAAAGAGAGCTAATAATAAAACCAAAAACTACAAAAGTTTAAAACTAGAAATGAAAGTTCAAATCTAAACTATACAAACAATAAAAAAGGGAATATGACATCCTCCTGTTATGATTAACATATTTGAAGAACGGGGTGGGAAGTAAAAAATCATTGGCAATGTACTTACAGCAATCACAGGATCTCTTATAGAAAAGCACCTGCATCACTCTAGAATTGGAGAATTGAAAAAAAAATAACTAAATGTGAAGAACTTCCTTGGTTAAGAGTCAAACAACATAACAAAAGCATAATGAATTATGTAAATAACCTGATCTACATTTTCATATGAAGCTAATACAATAATTGCACATGCCTTAGAAACTAAAACTTGTGGATAATTAATCATTACATTTGAGAACATAGAAATTTTTAGGAAGAATGAAGGTATAGGTAAACAGCTCAAAACCCATTCCCCATTTTATGTGATTCAAATAGATCATATAAAAAGTATCCTTTCCCCAAAAAGCAGAACAAAAAGTCAAAGATACTCCATCAAACCTTCTTTAGGTCAATCAGTATAATAGGGTTGCCACTTTTACAAATCGCGTACTTCCCCATAAAATCAAATTCAAGCTTAGCTATATCCATTTCCATTTCCTTCTTTTATTTTTCCCCAAGCACTACTATAACACCACCACCAACACTCTTATTTGGTATTATTAGCTACTTCAAAAGTGAACCTTGCAATCAAGCATCAATCATCAACATCTATATCCTTCTTATGAATAAGATAAATTATGCGCACACAGAACTAATACTAATACAAGTGAAGTATCAGATAAAATAAATTCTGTCAATAATTTTTGTTAACAAAGGAAAAAAAAGTTGAATCAAACCAAAGTAGCTCTAATATTATGTAGTAACTACAACACCTGCAAACAACACCAATGTTAGAAACTAAACCAAAATCAAAAACTGGTTAGCAAATTAGCAAAAGAATTAATGCAGGAACTTACTAGAATCGACTTTAAAAAAAAGGAGAACATGGAATTCAAAACCCAACAAAACACTGATAAAAATGAAAAGATAACCACCTAATGAACTCAATAAATAAAAGAAAACAAAGAAGAAATATAACGATTACCCGAGAAGAAGAAGATAATGTTACAATAAAGAATTCTCAGATTTAGAGTTACAAAGTATAAGAGTGACGTTGACTAAAGATTTAGAATTTTAAAACCTGGGTTTTTTAGGGGCACAAAATGTGTCATGGGTCATAAACTACAGTTTTGTTTTTGTATCAAATGATCATTGTCTATTGTGACCAAAGTTTATATCCCTAAAATAATGCCATCATGATATGAATGCATAATGGATAAACAATGTAAAGTTCACTAAATCACCATCTAAACCGAAGTTGACAACCAATGAAAGCCAACGCAGACTTCTATTTTATCATGCAAAGATGTTCTATATACAATCTGAATGAGACAAATTTGAATCCCTAAAGCTAAGCATGAGATGTGAAAACAACATTTTGGTCATTATTATATCTCACAAGTAAAAAACTGTGGGAATCTACCTATTATTATATGTTGTCATTAGCAAATGGGTTTCTAGGCATTGGGAATCAAAATGAAATTATCAGCAAAAATATTTCAAAACTTTTCTATGGATCACAAATGTACAGAAAGGTGAAAGATAACAACACTCAAGGTCTCATGGCCAACAAAATTGTATGAACAAACTTGTATCATTTCAAGCATGCAAGATGACAAGGTCAATTAAAAAATGATTCAAAAGTGATAGAACCTCACAAGATACCGCTTATCTCTCTACTCTCAAGTGTTTTAGGATTGTAATAACTCTCAAACATATCATACAAACAAGAACTACCAAGTTTTGACGAGCCTCTAATTTCCACGACTTGAAATCAATGCAATAAAGATCAAAAGGACTTTTATTCAGCTTGCAATGTGGCAAAGGTAAAGGTAGGAGATGAAAACGATTTTTTGGCTAAAAAGAGGAAAGATGACCAATGTCGAAAAGATTTAATAACTATAGGAAGTGTCTCAATTTGATTTTCCTTTACTGTTCCAAATTTTTGTACACATCATCAAAGAGCAATGATGAGGATGACGACGATGATGAGGAAGATGATGATGATGATGAAGAAGAAGAAGATGATGATTATATTGATGATGATGATGATTATGATGATGATGAGGACAACGAAGATGATGATGACGATGAAGATGATGATGAAGATGATGATGATGGTGATGATGATTATGATGATGATGAAGATGATGACGATTATAATGATGATGATTATGATGATGATGAAGATGATGATGAAGATGATTATGATGATGATGAAGATGATGATGATTATAATGATGATGATTATGATGATGATGAAGATGATGATGAAGATGATGATGATGATTATGATGAGGATGAGGATGAGGAGGAGGAGGATGATGATGACGAGGATGACGATGACGATGACGAGGATGATGACGAAGATGATGATGATGATGATGATGAGCATGATGTTGAGGATGATTACGAAGATGATGATGAGGATGATGATGAGGATGAGGATGAGTATGATGATGATGAGTATGATGATGATGATGAGTATGAGTATGAGTATGATGATGAGTATGATGATGATGATGATGATGATGATGATGATAATGACGATAACGACTGTGACGATGACGATGACGATGACGATGACGATGATGATGATGAGCATGAGTATGATGAGCATGAGTATGATGAGCATGAGTATGATGAGCATGAGTATGATGAGTATGAGTATGATGAGTATAAGTATGATGAGTATGAGTATGATGAGTATGATGATGATGATGATGACGATGACGATGACGATGATGACGATGAGGATGATGATGACGATGATGATGAGGAGGAGGATGATGATGATGATGAGGATGAGGATGACGATGATGATGATGACAATGACGATGATGACGAGTATGATGATGATGATGATGATAATGACGATGACGACGGTGACGATGACGATGATGAGCATGAGTATGATGAGTGTGAGTATGATGAGCATGAGTATGATGGGTATGATGAGTATGAGTATGATGAGTATGATGAGTATGATGATGATGATGAGGATGACGACGATGACGATGATGACGATGAGGATGACGATGATGATGATGATGATGATGAGGATGACGATGATGATGATGATGATGATGATGATGATGATGATGATGACGACGACGACGATGACGAGGATGACGATGATGATGACGATGACGACGCTGCTTATACTCTAGAACGAGAAAGGCTATATTATAAGGGGAAGCTGGTGATTTCAGCTTGATCAACATGGGTTCCCAAACTAATAGCAGAGTTTCACTTAACTCAGACTGAAGGACACTTGGGAGTGTATAGGACGTATCGCAAGGTAGCCCAGTCTCTGTATTGGATTTCCATGAAGAAGGATGTGACCGAATTTGTTGCCAGCTGCCTGGTCTGTCAGCAGCACAAATATCTGTCATCATCCCCACAAGGATTGTTGCAACCTTTACTTATTCCGAATGTTATTTGGGAAGAGGTAAGCATGGACTTTATAGTGCGGCTGCCTAAATCACAGGGATACGATGCTATTCTGGTTGTGGTAGACCACCTTAGTAAGTATGGACACTTCCTGCCACTCAAACACCCTTATTTGGCTCGTACTATTGCTGAAATATTTGTCAAAGTGATAGTTAGGGTGCATGGAGTACCTATTTTTATTGTCAACGATAGGGATCCCTGTTTTTTAGTATCTTTTGGAAAGAGTTGTTCAAAATGTAGGGCACTCAGTTGAAGATGAGCATTGCATACCATCCGAAATCGATGGACAGACGAAGGTGTTAAACAGGGTGCTGGAGGGCTATCTAAGGTGTTTCTCTTTTTAACAACCTAGGGGGTGGATTACAATTTTACCATGGGCTGAGTATTGGTACAATACTAGCTATCAAGGAGCAACAAGGTGTACCCCTTTGAGACCGTATATGGGAGATCTCCTCCTTCCGTGCATAGGTTTATACCGGGAGAGTCCTTAGTGGAGGCTATGAGCCAGGCATTGCAGACCAGGGATGAAGCCCTGAGGCAGTTAAAATTCAATTTAGAAAGGGCCCAGGAATTGATGGTGAAACAAGCCAATAAGGGAAGAAGAACCGCAAATGTAGAGGTGGGAGATTGGGTATACTCAAAGATAAGGCTTCACAAGCAGAACTCCATGCCAACCAGACTTCACCCGAAGTTAGCATCTAGGTACTTTGGGCCATTTCAAGTTATACAGAAGGTGGGGGAGGTGGCCTACAGGCTCCAGTTACCCGAGAAAGCGCGCATACATCCAGTGTTCCATGTATCGTAGTTGAAGAAGGTTGTACGAGAGCAGAGAGTGGAGAAAGAGCTGCCAAAAGACTTGCAGGCAGATGGGAAGGAGAGAGTGCAGCATTTGCTAATAGAATGGTAGGAGGGTGATCACGATGAGGCGACATGGGAAGATGAACTAACCATCAAGGAATAATACAAAGCCTTTAACCTTGGGGACAAGGTTGAGCTTCAGGTGGAGGGTAAAGATAGACAGTGGAGAGTGTACGAAAGAAGAAAGAAGAATAATCAGCATTAATAACTTAATTGTTTCTAACAGTTAAGCTGGCCAGGAAATGGGCGGGAAAAGAGGTTGTATAAATAAATTGTTGTATAGTTAGAAGGGAGTTTTTTGAACATTGAAGGTTGACAGGCTCTTGGACCTGTGAAGGGTATTATGCCCCTGTATCTTGATTGTACACACCATTCCTTTTTGTGAATAATACAAGATTCATTGCATTCTTTCTGTTATACTGGTTTGAGAGTTTTTAAGGGTGTTCTTGATTAGGTTTCTTGATCAAAAACCTATCACCTATAGAAATCAATGAAAAATAAATCTTTCATTTTCTGAAGCAAAGAAGAAAACAAACTCAAATTTGCCAATTCTAATTAAAAACCACAAAAAAAATATTTCAATGCTTGTCTGTATTTTCTTGTTCTCCTATTTTGCTTTTACCTTTTTTAGTCTTACAATAAATGTCCAACAAAATCTACATAATTTGAATCTTAACACGAAAAAAAAAGTCCATCTTGAACCTTTAACCTAAACACATTTATAAACCACATAAAAGCACTACATGGACAGAGGGCATAGCAACAGCAAAAGTCAATGCAACTCTACTCGTATGGCAGAGGCACAAAGGCTGGCAGGAAATAAAAGTCTGCACTAGTCTTAAACAGAACTAAATATTGCATCGAAGGCCAGAAAAACACTTAATTTAAAATCTAACTATTTTCTACGATTTTGCATAATTAAAATATCAAGCTAAGCTAGAAATAGAAAAACTAAAACACAAAGAAAGTGGAAGTGAAACTACATATACAAGTTATGAATGACATAAGAAAATGCTGAAAAATTGAATGCAACTCAAAACAATATCTAATCTAAAATTCCACTATACAAACCAAGATATATAGCACTAATTAGGGGTTACTGCCAGATTGAACCCAACAAATTGAACCCAACAAATTGAACCCAACATCCGGTGTTTCATGTATGCTAGCTCAAAAAGGCAGTAGGGGTGCAGCAGGTAGAGAAGGAGTTGCTGCCAGAATTACGAGCTCTGAAGGACCCACTTTCTGGCCAGTGAGAATTTTGGAGGAAAGGCAAGTGCAGCAAGGGGAGGAGTTGGTCCAGCAAATGCTGGTGGAATGGCAAAAAGGTAGTTAACTTGGGAGGTTGTTTTAGGAGTTAGCTAGGATTTTAGCTATATAAGGGGGAATAAGTGTCTGCCCGAGGACTCATTTTTGTATTGTTTGAAGTTGAGACAGGATTTGCACATTCTGTGAGGGAGGAAGTCAGTCTTCCTTGATAGTGTTGTACAATTTTTGTGTTTTTCGAAATAAAGAAACAGGTTGTGTTTCTTTTTCTGGAATTAAACCAGAATAGTGTTACAGGTTTCTTGCTCTTAAGAAACCTATCATTTGGTCTGAATTGCCAAATTCAAAAAAGGGAAACAAATGGAGGTAAGAATCAGTGCAGTAGAAAGAGGGTAGTCAAGGGTGAGTAAATGGGGAAAGGAGAGGAAGAATGAACGAAGCAGAAGAGGAAATACAGAAATTTTGGATGAAAAGGGTGGAGTTGCCTACTTTTGAGGGGATTGATCCAGAGGAACGGATATCCAGAACAAAGAACTTTTTTGAGATCCAAAACGTGGCAGCAAGGGAAAAATTAAGATTGGCCTACACGATTCCATGCTAGTGGAAAAAACTTAAATGAAAGCATCAACACTCAGAACAAGAAGTTGATAAATTCCTAAATAGTAAGCAAAAGATAAAGTAGAAACACCCGTCTCCAAAACACAAGAGCATACATTATATATCAAGAAACATCAACAAAAAAAATTGCGTGAGAGCTACGTCTTACCCCAAACTTCAAGAAGTAAAGCTTCTGCCATTCTGAAATGGTCTCCCCATTCTCCATACAAACAGCATCCCCTGGGTCACCACCATGTAAACCCGAGTGCTGCAATAACAGTGAAGACAAAGCAGTAAGCATTAATTGTGCATAAAAATGTGAAATTAACTGCTCAAGAAGGATGTGGCTAAACATTGTTATAGAGTAGAACCAGTTTTGACAGGATTCACCTCAAAAAACTGCATAACACATGAGGACACCCACTCATATAAGGAGTTGCATACTTAGGTGAGCCCCATTCTGAAGCAATATTTGGTGTAGTGTGAATATCTGAGCAGCAAATATTTAGACCAAATATTTAGGAGCTAGTTACCTCTGGTTGAGATCACGGTGAACAATCATTTGGAATCAAACCTAACAACCAACAATGCCCAGCATATATATCAGCAACAACACTGAATATTCAAGCTATTTCTTTGCTGGAGTGTAGGGAGGTATAAGGAGCCAGATTAGGCCTACAACCCCAGAGATTTGTTGAGGGCAATGGAGATTGTCAGGGACGTTAAGGAGGTCACCAAAGATTCTGGCATGAACAGGGGGCAGCCAATCAGCTGGAAGGTATCAGGGAGGTTATGGGGGCTGTTTTGGGCACAGAAGTGTTCATAGGAACCAAAAGCGGAAAGAGTACAAGGAGTAACCTTAGTACAGCATGAAAGGAAGGAACTAGTACCACTGGAGGTTCTAAGATGGGCAGTAACAATGGAAGAAATATCAGATCTAAGGGGTTAAGAAACCTTCCATATCCAAAGTACATACAGACGAGGGAAGAGAGTAAATGTTTTCGTTGTGGAGGGCCCTATAGCTCTGGTCACAGGTGTCCCAAAAGGAGTATTAGAGCTTTGATTATGGTGGAGGATGAGGAAGTAGAAGAAAGGAAAGAGATGGAGGAAATGAAGCAGAAACATTGTCAGCATTCACAGCTGGAGGATTAACACCAACCAACACAACGAAGTTATTGGGTGAGGTAAAAGGTAGAGGGGTGATGGTATTGATTGATAGTGGTGCCAACCACAACTTTATTTCTGTCAAACTGGTAAAAGAACTGGATTTGGGGTAGAAGAAATTGCTCCCTATAAAGTATGCTTGGGAGATGGCCACTAGAAGGTCTTTAGCACATGTTGTAAGGATGTTTTAGTTGTGTTGGAAAGGCTGCAAGTAAAGGAGAAATTTTATTTGTATGGTAGTAAATCTGATATTGGGGTATCATGGCTGGCTTCATTAGGGGAAGTCAAGATCAATTGGAGAAAATTAACAATCATTAAGATTCCCCAAAGAGAAAAACAACAGAAACACTTGAGAGACACATTGTCCTCAATGTGTGAAAGAGAAAAGCATGAGAAAACAGAACCTAACCTACTCAAATTGGTGACATATCAAAGTTGATTCGTTTTAATTTCATGAAAAGAGCATACTTTCAACCCTATTATTTATTATATAGGGTTGAAGACTACGTTGCTAGCAAAATCCTAGAACTATTATTAAAGAGAAAAGAAAAGAAAGAGCCTATCAGCAGAATTGTAACAACTGTGACAATACTGGTGAGAGACATAAGTATAATAATGAAAATAATCTTGATACTAGGGAGCAATAATCATCCGTAGCCTAATATATGCATAGAGATATAATTAAAGAATTGAAACTCTCTGCATAGAGTAGATATTCTATATATAAGAAACGAAGCTTGATTGCAGAAATATCTTATTCTCCTTTCAGCTCAATCAGGACTAAAATTCTCCACCAAATAAACAACAAAATAGACATAGAAATAATAATAAATACTCAACCCCAAATACAAGCAAATGTCAACACATGAATACGGCAGAAAACTCCCACATGTAGGGTAACTACTTCCAAGCGAGGAGCAAAATTAAGATGGAAAAAACACAGAGAACAGAAGGCAAGGGAATTCAAAACGAAATTTACCTCCATGCTCATAATTCATTCTGCTGAATTGGCACCCTGAAAACCAGTATATATGAATTAAGCTCAAAAGAACAAAATGCTAGAAAATATAAATCTTATCATATCAGATGCAAAAAAATAAAATATCAAAACATATAAACAAAGGATCCAATATGCAAACTTATGTGCAAAAGGGGAATATGTCATATGCTAAGCACTTTAACTCATGAAACCATGTTTTTGAATCAATATTGAGATACTTCTTAAATTTTGAGTTGTGACCAAAATGAATCTCAAAACTCAGTCCATAGAATAACATAACATTTCATAAAATGCAATTAAAACAATTACATAGACAAGAGAACTAGGTATAACTGAAATAGAAAAGCCTCTAAGCCAGTGATATTCAGTGATCCACATTCAAACAGACAAAAAGTTCTTGAAAAAACCAGAAACAAAAAAGAAGAAAAATAACGTGTCATACCTAGTTAAAAACAAAATAACGAATGGGTGACATACCCAAGGTATCGTATAAAAGCACACAATAAAGTCCGAGTCCATGAGCATTGCAAACCTGCGATTTTTTGTCAATATGTTAAAAACCATTGGGTGAAAGTAGTCGAGGAGCCAGGGATACCCATAACTCCCACATGTAGGGTAACTACTTCCAAGCGAGCAGCAAAATTAAGATGAAAAAAACACAGAGAACAGAAGGCAAGGGAAAAAACTAAATCTACCATCTACCATAAGCAAACAAACATGTTAAAAAGAAAGAAATTAACAAAGAACGGCAAAGAAAACAAAAGCTTGGAGCAGCGAAGCGGAGCAAGAGTCCCCGGCCTCAGGTATTTGTTCCCGGAGCTCCGTGACTGCCTCCTTGCTTTAACCTTCCGAGTCTTCTCCTTGGACGACACGTTACCCATTTTCTCGTTCCCCACACTCAACCCAGCCTGAAAGAAAAGAAAGAAAATAAAATTGAAAAACAAAAATCAAGAAGAAAAAGAGAGAAAGAGAAAGGTTGGTACATGGTGGTGAGGTGGAAGGTGAAAATAGAAGGCGGAAGAGAGAGGAGGGAAAGAAAGGAATGGGTCGCTACGGTTTTTATTTTACTTTCAGAGGCATGGTTTATATTTGTAAGAAGAAAGAAGAAGTGAAGAAGAAATAAAAAGGTGACGAGGTTTATATTTTCAAACGAAACGAAGAGAATGGTTACATCTAAGTTTTAACCAAAACAATTCACAACATACAAATAATAATAAAATATAAGAAAAAGACTCGGTTCCTTATGTTCCTTAAAATACATATTTTTTTTAGATTAACCATAATTATAACAAATACTTACATCTTATAATTTTTTATTTTATAATAAATTTTGGATCTAACTTTGCATGATGGATAAGATTTGATGTAAAATATAAAATAAATTAATTAAAAAATTGTCTTGAGTCTTCGTGTATTATTTTAGATGACTATGTAACAATTGAAGTGAGAAAAACTTATAACTTATATTTATATATTAATAAGTATCTAGTGTTAAATTCTAAAGGTTTGAACTAATTCATTTATAAATATTTTTCTCTCTATCATTATATATCATTATTATATCATTATTTTTCTCTCCTTAGTAATAAAATAATTGTAATTAATCAAAATATAGCATCAATATTATTGATTTTATTATAAAAACATATTTTAATCAAAATATAACATCAGTGTTATGGATTTTAGTATATATATATATATATATATATATATATTACATTCCAGCCATTTGTAATAACCATAATAATAACAATAATAATAATGACAATAATAATAATAAAAATAATAATAATAAAAATAATAATGATAATGATAATAGTAATAATAATAAAAACAACAACATTAAATGAGGAGAAGGCTAGAGTACATGGTACTTACGAGCCTTTCCATCATTTAATGAGGAGCCTCATCATTAAATGAGGAGCCTAAGCATTAAATGAGAAGGAGCCTAAACATTAAATGTGAGGAGCCTTTTGTAACTAAATTAGTCAACGCATTTAAAGCAATGACTCCTTGCAACTAACTAATTCCAAAAATTGCTACTAGACAAATCTTGTTCAAGAAATTTTTCGTTTTGGTTGGTTTTGAACCTAGCCAATTTTGATGGTGAGACTTAACTACGTTGGTGCATGTTGCCACGATTTTGGAAATTTTCAGAGTCTTGGTTTTTGAGATTTCATGGTTTGAATGCACTCTTTATATCCCAAAATGGCTACGCTAAAAATCTTGTTCAAGAAAATTTTCATTTTTGTTCGTTTTCAAACTAGTCAATTTTGGTTGTGAGACTTAGCTACGTTTGTGCTTGGTGCCAAGATTTGGGAAATTATCAAAGTCTTCATTTTATTTAATGGTTAGAATGCACTCTTTATATCCCAAAATAGCTACTATAAAAATGTTGTTGAAGAAATTTTTCGTTTTGGTTGGTTTTCAAGCTAGGCAATGTTGGTGGTGAGAGTTAGCTATGTTGGTGTTTGGTGCCAAGATTTTGGAAATTTTCAGAGTCTTGGTTTTTGAGATTTGATGGTTGGAATGCACTCTTTATATCCCAAAATAGCTACTATAAACATCTTGTTCAAAAATTTTTTCGTTTTGGTTGGTTTTCAAGGTAGGCAATTTTGGTGGTGAGACTTAGCTATGTTGATGTTTGGTGCCAAGATTTTGGAAATTTTCAGAGTCTTGGTTTTTGAGATTTTATGGTTGGAATGCACTCTTTATATACCAAAATAGCTACTATAAAAGACTTGTTCAAGAAATTTTTCGTTTTGGTTGGTTTTCAAGCTAGGCAATTCTGGTGGTGAGACTTAGCTATGTTGGTGCTTGGTGCCAAGATTTTGGAAATTTTCAGAGTCTTGGTTTTTGAGATTTAATGGTTGGAATGCACTCTTTATATCCCAAAATGGCTACTATAAAAATCTTGTTCAAGAAATTTTTTCTTTTGGTTGGTTTTCAAGCTAGGCAATTTTGGGGGTGAGACTTAGCTATGTTGGTGCTTGGTGCCAAGATTTTGGAAATTTTCAGAGTATTGATTTTTGAGATTTGATGGTTGGAATGCACTATTTATATCCCAAAATGGCTACTCTAAAAATCTTGTTCAAGAAAATTTTAACTTTTGTTGGTTTTCAAACTAGCTAATTTTGGTTGTGAGACTTAGCTACGTTTGTGCTTGATGCCAAGATTTGGGAAATTTTAAAGTCTTCCTTTTTGAGATTTAATGGTTGGAATAAACTCTTTATATCACCAAATGACTGATGTAAAAATCTTGGTGCAATAAACTTTTCATTTGGGATGGATTTCAAGGTAGCTTAATGGGTGCGTGGTGCCAAGATTTGGTAAATTTTCAGAGTCTTTGTTTTTGAGATTTAATGGTTGGAATGCACTCTTTATATCACCAAATGACTAATGTAAAAATCTTGGTGCATGAAATTTTTTATTTTGGTTGGTTTTCAAGCTGGCCAAATTTGGTGGTGAGACATAGCTAAGTTGGTGCTTGGTGCCAAGATTTTGGAAATTTTAAGAGTCTTGGTTTTTGAGATTTGATGGTTCGAATGCGCTCTTTATATCCCAAAATAGCTACTAGACAAATCTTGTTCAAGAAATTTTTCCTTTTGGTTGGTTTTCAAGCTAGGCAATTTTTGTGGTAAGACTTAACTATGTTGGTGCTTGGTGCCAAGATTTTAGAAATTTTCAGAGTCTTGGTTTTTGAGATTTGATGGTTGGAATGCACTATTTATATCCCAAAATGGCTACTCTAAAAATCTTGTTCAAGAAAATTTTCATTTTTGTTGGTTTTCAAACTAGCCAATTTTGGTTGTGAGACTTAGCTACGTTTGTGCTTGGTGCCAAGATTTGGGAAATTATCAAAGTCTTCGTTTTTGAGATTTAATGGTTAGAATGCACTCTTTATATCCCAAAATAGCTACTATAAAAATGTTGTTGAAGAAATTTTTCGTTTTGGTTGGTTTTCAAGCTAGGCAATGTTGGTGGTGAGACTTAGCTATGTTGGTGTTTGGTGCCAAGATTTTTGAAATTTTCAGAGTCTTGGTTTTTGAGATTTGATGGTTGGAATGCACTCTTTATATCCCAAAATAGCTACTATAAAAATCTTGTTCAAAAATTTTTTCGTTTTCGTTGGTTTTCAAAGTAGGCAATTTTGGTGGTGAGACTTAGCTATGTTGATATTTGGTGCGAAGATTTTGGAAATTTTCAGAGTCTTGGTTTTTGATATTTGATGGTTGAAATGCACTCTTTATATCCCAAAATTGCTACTCTAAAAATCTTGTTCAAGAAAATTTTCATTTTTGTTGGTATTCAAACTAGCCAATTTTGGTTGAGACTTAGCTACGTTTGTGCTTGGTGCCAAGATTTGGGAAATTATCAAAGTCTTCGTTTTTGAGATTTAATGGTTAGAATGCACTCTTTATATCCCAAAATAGCTACTATAAAAATGTTGTTGAAGAAATTTTTCGTTTTGGTTGGTTTTCAAGCTAGGCAATGTTGGTGGTGAGACTTAGCTATGTTGGTGTTTGGTGCCAAGATTTTGGAAATTTTCAGAGTCTTGGTTTTTGAGATTTGATGGTTGGAATGCACTCTTTATATCCCAAAATAGCTACTATAAAAATCTTGTTCAAAAATTTTTTCGTTTTGGTTGGTTTTCAAGGTTGGCAATTTTGGTGGTGAGACTTAGCTATGTTGATGATTGGTGGGAAGATTTTGGAAATTTTCAGAGTCTTGGTTTTTGAGATTTTATGGTTGGAATGCACTCTTTATATACCAAAATAGCTACTATAAAAGACTTGTTCAAGAAATTTTTCGTTTTGGTTGGTTTTCAAGCTAGGCAATTCTGGTGGTGAGACTTAGCTATGTTGGTGCTTGGTGCCAAGATTTTGGAAATTTTCAGAGTCTTGGTTTTTGAGATTTGATGGTTGGAATGCACTCTTTATATCCCAAAATGGCTACTATAAAAATCTTGTTCAAGAAATTTTTTCTTTTGGTTGGTTTTCAAGCTAGGCAATTTTTGGGGTGAGACTTAGCTATGTTGGTGCTTGGTGCCAAGATTTTGGAAATTTTCAGAGTATTGATTTTTGAGATTTGATGGTTGGAATGCACTATTTATATCCCAAAATGGCTACTCTAAAAATCTTGTTCAAGAAAATTTTAACTTTTGTTGGTTTTCAAACTAGCCAATTTTGGTTGTGAGACTTAGCTACGTTTGTGCTTGATGCCAAGATTTGGGAAATTTTAAAGTCTTCGTTTTTGAGATTTAATGGTTGGAATAAACTCTTTATATCACCAAATGACTGATGTAAAAATCTTGGTGCAATAAACTTTTCATTTGGGATGGTTTTCAAGGTAGCTTAATGGGTGCGTGGTGCCAAGATTTGGTAAATTTTCAGAGTATTTGTTTTTGAGATTTAATGGTTGGAATGCACTCTTTATATCACCAAATGACTAATGTAAAAATCTTGGTGCATGAAATTTTTTATTTTGGTTGGTTTTCAAGCTGGCCAAATTCGGTGGTGAGACATAGCTCAGTAGGTGCTTGGTGCCAAGATTTTGCAAAATTTTCAGACTCTTGGTTTTTGAGATTTGATGGTTGGAATACACTCTTTATATCCCAAAATAGCTACTAGACAAATCTTGTTCAAGAACTTTTTCGTTTTGGTTGGAATGCACTCTTTATATCCCAAAATGGCTACTCTAAATA
This sequence comes from Vigna reflexopilosa, assembly GCA_027742785.1. Classification (NCBI taxonomy): domain Eukaryota; kingdom Viridiplantae; phylum Streptophyta; class Magnoliopsida; order Fabales; family Fabaceae; genus Vigna; species Vigna reflexopilosa. Next base: position 12,168 of record JAFNIE010000683.1, on the reverse strand, counting down.
TCTTGTTCAATAAAATTTTCATTTTTGTTGGTTTTCAAGCTAGCCAATTTTTGTGGTGAGACTTAGCTAAGTTTGTTCTTGGTGCCAAGATTTGGGAAATTTTCAAAGTGTTTGTTTTTGATATTAAATGGTTGGAATGCACTCTTTATATCACCGAATGACTGATGTAAAAATCTTGGTGCAAGAAATTTTTCACTTGGGATGGTTTTCAAGCTAGATTAATGGGTGTGTGGTGCACTGATTTGATAAATTTTCAAAGTCTTTGTTTTTGAGAATGTAAAAATCTTGGTGCATGAAATTTTTAATTTTGGTTGGTTTTCAAGATTGCTAAGTTTGGTGGTGAAACTTGGCTATGTTGGTGCTTGGTGCCAAGCTAATTTGGGAAATGTTCAATGTCTTGGTTTATGAGATTTGATGGTTGGAATGCACTCTTTAAATGCTAAAATGGCTACTCTAAAAATCTTGTTCAAGAAATTTTTCATTTTGTTTCGTTTTCAAGCTAGCCAATTTGGTGGTGAGACTTAGCTACGTTTGTGCTTGGTGCCAAGATTTGGGAAATTTTAAAGTCGTTGTTTTTGAGATGTAATGGTTGGAATGAACTCTTTATATCACCAAATGACTGATGTAAAAATCTTGGTGCAATAAACTTTTCATTTGGGGTGGTTTTCAAGCTAGCTTAATGGGTGCGTGGTGCCAAGATTTGGTAAATTTTCTGAGTCTTTCTTTTTAAGATTTAATGGTTGGAATGCACTCTTTATATCACCAAATGACTAATGTAAAAATGTTGGTGCCTGAAATTTTTTATTCTGGTTGGTTTTTAAGCTGGCCAAATTTGGTGGTGAGACATAGCTAAGTTGGTGCTTGGTGCAAAGGTTTTGGAATCAACTTTTATATCCCAAAATAGCTACTATAAAAATCTTGTTCAAGAAATTTTTCGTTTTGGATGGTTTTCAAGCTACCCAATTTTGATTGTGAGACTTAACTACGTTGGTGCATGGTGCCATGATTTTGGAAATTTTCTGAGTCTTGGTTTTTGTGATTTGATTGTTGGAATGCACTCTTTATATCCCAAAATGGCTACTCTAAAAATCTTGTTCAAGAAAATTTTCATTTTTCTTAGTTTTCAAGCTAGCCAATTTTGGTGGTGAGACTTAGCTATGTTTGTGCTTGGTGACAAGAATTGGGAAATTTTCAAAGTCTTCATTTTATAGTTTTAATGGTCGGAATGCACTCTTTATATCACTAAATGACTAATATAAAAATCTTGGTGGAAGAAATTTTTCATTTGGGATGGTTTTCAAGCTAGCTTAATGGGTGCGTGGTCCCAAGATTTGGTAAATTTTCAAAGTCTTGGTTTTTGAGATTTAATGGTTGGAATGCACTCTTTATATCACCCAATGACTAATGTAAAAATCTTGGTGCATGACATTTTTAATTTTGGTTGGTTTTCAGGATTGCGAAATTTGGTGGTGAAACTTGGCTATGTTGGTGCTTGGTTCCATGCTAATTGGGGAATTTTACAAATTCTTGATTTTTGAGATTTGATGGTTTGAATGCACTTTTTATATCACTAAATGTCTACTACAAAAATATTGTTCCAAGAAATTTTGGATTTTGATGGTTTTCAAGCTAGCCATGTTTAGTGGTTAGACTTGCCTAAGTTGGTGCTTGGTGCCAAGATTTGGGAAATTTTTAGAGTCTTGGTTTTTAGATTTGAAGGTTGTAATGCACTGTTTATTCCACAAAATGGTGACTATAATTTTGGTGCATGAAATTTTTAATTTTGGTTGGTTTTCAAGACTATAAGTTTGGTGGTGAAACTTGGCTATGTTGATGGTTGGTGCCAAGCTAATTTGGGAAATTTTCAAAGTCTTGATTTTTTAGATTTGATGTTTTGAATGCACTCTTTATATCCCAAAATAGCTACTATAAAAATCTTGTTTAAGAAATTTTTCGTTTTTGTTTGTTTTCAAGCAAGGCAATTTTGGTGGTTAGACTTAGCTACGTTTGTGCTTGGTGCTAAGATTTGGGTAATTTTCAAAGTCTTCGTTTTTGAGATTTAATGGTTGGAATGCACTCTTTATATCAATAAATTACTGATGTAAAACTCTTGGTGCAATAAACTTATCATTTGGAATGGTTTTCAAGCTAGCTTAATAGGTGCGTGATGCAAAGATTTGGTAAATTTTCAAAGTCTTTGTTTTTGAGATTTAATTGTTGGAATGCATTCTTTATATTACCAAATGACTAATGTAAAAATCTTGGTGCATGAAATTATTTATTTTGGTTGGTTTTCAAGCTGGCCAAATATGGTGGTGAGACACACCTAAGTTTGTGCTTGGTGGCAATATTTTGGAAATTTTCCGAGTCTTGGTTTTATGAGATTTGATTGTTGGAATGAACTCTTTATATCCCAAAATAACTACTACAAAAATCTTGCTCAGGAAAGTTTTCGTTTTGGTTGGTTTTCACGCTAGCCAATTTTGGTTTTGAGACTTAGCTACATTGGTGCTTGGTGCCACGATTTTGGAAATTTTCAGAGTCTTGGGTTTTGAGATTTGATTGTTGGAATGCACTCTTTATATCCCAAAATGGCTACTCTAAAAATCTTGTTCAATAAAATTTTCATTTTTGTTGGTTTTCAAGCTAGCCAATTTTTGTGGTGAGACTTAGCTAAGTTTGTTCTTGGTGGCAAGAGTTGGGAAATTTTCAAAGTGTTTGTTTTTGAGATTAAATGGTTGGAATGCACTCTTTATATCACCAAATTACTGATGTAAAAATCTTGGTGCAAGAAATTTTTCACTTGGGATGGTTTTCAAGCTAGATTAATGGGTGCGTGGTGCCAAGATTTGGTAAATTTTCAAAGTCTTGGTTTTTGAAATTTAATGGTTGGAATGCACTCTTATACCACCAAATGACTAATGTAAAAATCTTGGTGCATGAATTTTTTATTTTGGTTGGTTTTCTAGCTGGCCAAATTTGGTGGTGAGACACAGCTAAGTTGGTGCTTGGTGCCAAAGATTTTGGAAATTTTCAAAGTCTTGGTTTTTGTGATTTGATTGTTGGAATGCACTCTTTATATCCCAAAATAGATACTATAAAAATCTTGTTCAAGAAATTTTTCGTTTTGGTTGGTTTTCTAGCTATCCAATTTTTGTGGTGAGACTTAGCTATGTTTGTGCTTGGTGCCAAGATTTGGGAAATTTTCAAAGTCTTGTTTTTGAGATTAATGGTTCGAGTGCACTCTTTATATCACCAAATGACTGAACTAAAATGTTGGTGCAAGAAATTTTTCCCTTGGGATGGTCTTCATGCTAGAATAATGGGTGCGTGGTGCCATGATTTGGTAAATTTTCAAAGTCTTGGTTTTTGAGATTTTATGTTTGGAATGCACTCTTTATATCACCAAATGACTAATGTAAAAATCTTGGTGCATGAAATTTTTAATTTTGGTTGGTTTTAAAGATTGCTAAGTTTGGTGGTGAAACTTGGCTATGTTGGTGCTTGGTGCCAAGCTAATTTGGGAAATTTTCAAAGTCTTGATTTTTTAGATTTGATGTTTTGAATGCACTCTTTATATCCCAAAATAGGTACTATAAAAATCTTGTTTAAGAAATTTTTCGTTTTTGTTTGTTTTCAAGCTAGGCAATTTGGTGGTTAGACTTAGCTACGTTTGTGCTTGGTGCTAATATTTGGGTAATTTTCAAAGTCTTCGTTTTTGAGATTTAATTGTTGGAATGCATTCTTTATATCACCAAATGACTAATGTAAAAATCTTGGTGCATGAAATTATTTATTTTGGTTGGTTTTCAAGCTGGCCAAATATAGTGGTGAGACACAACTAAGTTTGTGCTTGGTGGCAATATGTTGGAAATTTTCAGAGTCTTGGTTTTATGAGATTTGATTGTTGGAATGCACTCTTTATATCCCAAAATAGCTACTACAAAAATCTTGTTCAGGAAATTTTTCGTTTTGGTTGGTTTTCAAGCTAGCCAATTTTTGTTGTGAGACTTAGCTACATTGGTGCTTGGTGCCACGATTTTGGAAATTTTTAGAGTCTTGGTTTTTGAGATTTGATTGTTGGAATGCACTCTTTATATCCCAAAATGGCTACTCTAAAAATCTTGTTCAATAAAATTTTCATTTTTGTTGGTTTTCAAGCTAGCCAATTTTTGTGGTGACACTTAGCTAAGTTTGTTCTTGGTGCCAAGATTTGGAAAATTTTCAAAGTGTTTGTTTTTGAGATTAAATGGTTGGAATGCACTCTTTATATCACCAAATGACTGATGTAAAAATCTTGGTGCAAGAAATTTTTCACTTGGGATGGTTTTCAAGCTAGATTAATGGGTGCGTGGTGCCAAGATTTGGTAAATTTTGAAAGTCTTGGTTTTTGAAATTTAATGGTTGGAATGCACTCTTATACCACGAAATGACTAATGTAAAAATCTTGGTGCATGAAATTTTTTATTTTGGTTGGTTTTCAAGCTGGCCAAATTTGGTGGTGAGACACAGCTAAGTTGGTGTTTGGTGCCAAGATTTTGGAAATTTTCAAAGTCTTGGTTTTTGAGATTTGATTGTTGGAATGCACTCTTTATATCCCAAAATAGATACTATAAAAATCTTGTTCAAGAAATTTTTCGTTTTGGTTGGTTTTCTAGCTATCCAATTTTTGTGGTGAGACTTAGCTACGTTTGTGCTTGGTGCCAAGATTTGGGAAATTTTCAAAGTCTTTGTTTTTGAGATTAAATGGTTCGAATGCACTCTTTATATCACCAAATGACTGATGTAAAAATCTTGGTGCAAGAAATTTTTCACTTCGGATGGTTTTCATGCTAGATTAATGGGTGCGTGGTGCCATGATTTGGTAAATTTTCAAAGTCTTGGTTTTTGAGATTTAATGTTTGGAATGCACTCTTTATATCACCAAATGACTAATGTAAAAATCTTGGTGCATGAAATTTTTAATTTTGGTTGGTTTTCAAGATTGCTAAGTTTGGTGGTGAAACATGGCTATGTTGGTGCTTGGTGCCAAGCTAATTTGGGAAATTTTCAAAGTCTTGATTTTTTAGATTTGATATTTTGAATGCACTCTTTATATCCCAAAATAGGTACTATAAAAATCTTGTTTAAGAAATTTTTCGTTTTTGTTTGTTTTCAAGCTAGGCAATTTTGGTGGTGAGACTTAGCTACGTTTGTGCTTGGTGCTAAGATTTGGGTAATTTTCAAAGTCTTCGTTTTTGAGATTTAATGGTTGGAATGCACTCTTTATATCACCAAATGACTGATGTAAAACTCTTGGTGCAATAAACTTTTCATTTGGAATGGTTTTCAAGCTAGCTTAATAGGTGCGTGGTGCAAAGATTTGGTAAAATTTCAAAGTCTTTGTTTTTGAGATTTAATGGTTGGAATGCACTCTTTATATCACCAAATGACTAATGTAAAAATCTTGGTGCATTAAATTATTTATTTTGGTTGGTTTTCAAGCTGGCCAAATTTGGTGGTGAGACACACCTAAGTTTGTGGTTGGTGGCAATATTTTGGAAATTTTCAGAGTCTTGGTGTTATGAGATTTGATTGTTGGAATGCACTCTTTATATCCCAAAATAGCTACTACAAAAATCTTGTTCAGGAAATTTTTCGTTTTCGTTGGTTTTCAAGCTAGCTAATTTTGGTTGTGAGACGTAGCTACATTGGTGCTTGGTGCCACGATTTTGGAAACTTTCAGAGTCTTGGTTTTTGAGATTTGATTGTTGGAATGCACTCTTTATGTCCCAAAATGGCTACTCTAAAAATCTTGTTCAATAAAATTTTCATTTTTGTTAGTTTTCAAGCTAGCCAATTTTTGTGGTGAGACTTAGCTAAGTTTGTTCTTGGTGCCAAGATTTGGGAAATTTTCAAAGTATTTGTTTTTGAGATTAAATGGTTGGAATGCACTCTTTATATCACCAAATGACTGATGTAAAAATCTTGGTGCAAGATTTTTTTCACTTGGGATGGTTTTCAAGCTAGATTACTGGGTGCATGATGCCAAGATTTGGTAAATTTTCAAAGTCTTGGTTTTTGAGATTTAATGGTTGGAATGCACTCTTTATATCACCAAATGACTAATGTAAAAATCTTGGTGCATGAAATTATTTATTTTGGTTGGTTTTCAAGCTGGCCAAATTTGGTGGTGAGACACACCCAAGTTTGTGCTTGGTGGCAATATTTTGGAAATTTTCAGAGTCTTGGTTTTATGAGATTTGATTGTTGGAATGCACTCTTTATATCCCAAAATAACTACTACAAAAATCTTGTTCAGGAAATTTTTCGTTTTCGTTGGTTTTCAAGCTAGCTAATTTTGGTTGTGAGACGTAGCTACATTGGTGCTTGGTGCCACGATTTTGGAAACTTTCAGAGTCTTGGTTTTTGAGATTTGATTGTTGGAATGCACTCTTTATGTCCCAAAATGGCTACTCTAAAAATCTTGTTCAATAAAATTTTCATTTTTCTTAGTTTTCAAGCTAGCCAATTTTTGTGGTGAGACTTAGCTAAGTTTGTTCTTGGTGCCAAGATTTGGGAAATTTTCAAAGTGTTTGTTTTTGAGATTAAATGGTTGGAATGCACTCTTTATATCACCAAATGACTGATGTAAAAATCTTGGTGCAAGAAATTTTTCACTTGGGATGGTTTTCAAGCTAGATTAATGGGTGCGTGGTGCCAAAATTTGGTAAATTTTCAAAGTCTGGGTTTTTGAGATTTAATGGTTGGAATGCACTCTTTATACCACCAAATGACTAATGTAAAAATCTTGGTGCATGAAATTTTTTATTTTGGTTGGTTTTCAAGCTGGCCAAATTTGGTGGTGAGACACACCTAAGTTTGTGCTTGGGGGCAATATTTTGGAAATTTTCAGAGTCTTGGTTTTATGAGATTTGATTGTTGGAATGCACTCTTTATATCCCAAAATAGATACTATAAAAATCTTGTTCAAGAAATTTTTCGTTTTGGTTGGTTTTCTAGCTATCCAATTTTTGTGGTGAGACTTAGCTACGTTTGTGCTTGGTGCCAAGATTTGGGAAATTTTCAAAGTCTTTGTTTTTGAGATTAAATGGTTCGAATGCACTCTTAATATCACCAAATGACTGATGTAAAAATCTTGGTGCAAGAAATTTTTCACTTGGGATGGTTTTCATGCTAGAATAAAGGGTGCGTGGTGCCATGATTTGGTAAATTTTCAAAGTCTTGGTTTTTGAGATTTAATGTTTTGAATGCACTCTTTATATCACCAAATGACTATTGTAAAAATCTTGGTGCATGAAATTTTTAATTTTGGTTGGTTTTCAAGATTGCTAAGTTTGGTGGTGAAACTTGGCTATGTTGGTGCTTGGTGCCAAGCTAATTTGGGAAATTTTCAAAGTCTTGATTTTTTAGATTTGATGTTTTGAATGCACTCTTTATATCCCAAAATAGCTACTATAAAAATCTTGTTTAAGAAATTTTTCGTTTTTGTTTGTTTTCAAGCTAGGCAATTTTGGTGGTTAGACTTAGCTACGTTTGTGCTTGGTGCTAAGATTTTGGTAATTTTCATAGTCTTCGTTTTTTAGATTTAATGGTTGGAATGCACTCTTTATATCACCAAATGACTGATGTAAAACTCTTGGTGCAATAAACTTTTCATTTGGAATGGTTTTCAAGCTAGCTTAATAGGTGCGTGGTGCAAAGATTTGGTAAATTTTCAAAGTCTTTGTTTTTGAGATTTAATTGTTGGAATGCATTCTTTATATCACCAAATGACTAATGTAAAAATCTTGGTGCATGAAATTATTTATTTTGGTTGGTTTTCAAGCTGGCCAAATTTGGTGGTGAGACACACCTAAGTTTGTGCTTGGTGGCAATATTTTGGAAATTTTCAGAGTCTTGGTTTTATGAGATTTGATTGTTGGAATGCACTCTTTATATCCCAAAATAACTACTACAAAAATCTTGGTCAGGAAATTTCTCGTTTTGGTTGGTTTTCAAGCTAGCCAATTTTGGTTTTGAGACTTAGCTACATTGGTGCTTGGTGCCACGCTTTTGGAAATTTTCAGAGTCTTGGTTTTTGAGATTTGATTGTTGGAATGCACTCTTGATGTCCCAAAATGGCTACTCTAAAAATCTTGTTCAATAAAATTTTCATTTTTGTTAGTTTTCAAGCTAGCCAATTTTTGTGGTGAGACTTAGCTAAGTTTGTTCTTGGTGCCAAGATTTGGGAAATTTTCAAAGTATTTGTTTTTGAGATTAAATGGTTGGAATGCACTCTTTATATCACCAAATGACTGATGTAAAAATCTTGGTGCAAGAAATTTTTCACTTGGGATGGTTTTCAAGCTAGATTAATGGGTGCGTGATGCCAAGATTTGGTAAATTTTCAAAGTCTTGGTTTTTGAGATTTAATGGTTGGAATGCACTCTTTATATCACCAAATGACTAATGTAAAAATCTTGGTGCATGAAATTATTTATTTTGGTTGGTTTTCAAGCTGGCCAAATTTGGTGGTGAGACACACCCAAGTTTGTGCTTGGTGGCAATATTTTGGAAATTTTCAGAGTCTTGGTTTTATGAGATTTGATTGTTGGAATGCACTCTTTATATCCCAAAATAGCTACTACAAAAATCTTGTTCAGGAAATTTTTCGTTTTCGTTGGTTTTCAAGCTAGCTAATTTTGGTTGTGAGACGTAGCTACATTGGTGCTTGGTGCCACGATTTTGGAAACTTTCAGAGTCTTGGTTTTTGAGATTTGATTGTTGGAATGCACTCTTTATGTCCCAAAATGGCTACTCTAAAAATCTTGTTCAATAAAATTTTCATTTTTGTTAGTTTTCAAGCTAGCCAATTTTTGTGGTGAGACTTAGCTAAGTTTGTTCTTGGTGCCAAGATTTGGGAAATTTTCAAAGTATTTGTTTTTGAGATTAAATGGTTGGAATGCACTCTTTATATCACCAAATGACTGATGTAAAAATCTTGGTGCAAGATTTTTTTCACTTGGGATGGTTTTCAAGCTAGATTACTGGGTGCGTGATGCCAAGATTTGGTAAATTTTCAAAGTCTTGGTTTTTGAGATTTAATTGTTGGAATGCACTCTTTATATCACCAAATGACTAATGTAAAAATCTTGGTGCATGAAATTATTTATTTTGGTTGGTTTTCAAGCTGGCCAAATTTGGTGGTGAGACACACCCAAGTTTGTGCTTGGTGGCAATATTTTGGAAATTTTCAGAGTCTTGGTTTTATGAGATTTGATTGTTGGAATGCACTCTTTATATCCCAAAATAACTACTACAAAAATCTTGTTCAGGAAATTTTTCGTTTTCGTTGGTTTTCAAGCTAGCTAATTTTGGTTGTGAGACGTAGCTACATTGGTGCTTGGTGCCACGATTTTGGAAACTTTCAGAGTCTTGGTTTTTGAGATTTGATTGTTGGAATGCACTCTTTATGTCCCAAAATGGCTACTCTAAAAATCTTGTTCAATAAAATTTTCATTTTTGTTAGTTTTCAAGCTAGCCAATTTTTGTGGTGAGACTTAGCTAAGTTTGTTCTTGGTGCCAAGATTTGGGAAATTTTCAAAGTGTTTGTTTTTGAGATTAAATGGTTGGAATGCACTCTTTATATCACCAAATGACTGATGTAAAAATCTTGGTGCAAGAAATTTTTCACTTGGGATGGTTTTCAAGCTAGATTAATGGGTGCGTGGTGCCAAAATTTGGTAAATTTTCAAAGTCTGGGTTTTTGAGATTTAATGGTTGGAATGCACTCTTTATACCACCAAATGACTAATGTAAAAATCTTGGTGCATGAAATTTTTTATTTTGGTTGGTTTTCAAGCTGGCCAAATTTGGTGGTGAGACACACCTAAGTTTGTGCTTGGGGGCAATATTTTGGAAATTTTCAGAGTCTTGGTTTTATGAGATTTGATTGTTGGAATGCACTCTTTATATCCCAAAATAGATACTATAAAAATCTTGTTCAAGAAATTTTTCGTTTTGCTTGGTTTTCTAGCTATCCAATTTTTGTGGTGAGACTTAGCTACGTTTGTGCTTGGTGCCAAGATTTGGGAAATTTTCAAAGTCTTTGTTTTTGAGATTAAATGGTTCGAATGCACTCTTAATATCACCAAATGACTGATGTAAAAATCTTGGTGCAAGAAATTTTTCACTTGGGATGGTTTTCATGCTAGAATAAAGGGTGCGTGGTGCCATGATTTGGTAAATTTTCAAAGTCTTGGTTTTTGAGATTTAATGTTTTGAATGCACTCTTTATATCACCAAATGACTATTGTAAAAATCTTGGTGCATGAAATTTTTAATTTTGGTTGGTTTTCAAGATTGCTAAGTTTGGTGGTGAAACTTGGCTATGTTGGTGCTTGGTGCCAAGCTAATTGGGGAAATTTTCAAAGTCTTGATTTTTTAGATTTGATGTTTTGAATGCACTCTTTATATCCCAAAATAGCTACTATAAAAATCTTGTTTAAGAAATTTTTCGTTTTTGTTTGTTTTCAAGCTAGGCAATTTTGGTGGTTAGACTTAGCTACGTTTGTGCTTGGTGCTAAGATTTTGGTAATTTTCATAGTCTTCGTTTTTGAGATTTAATGGTTGGAATGCACTCTTTATATCACCAAATGACTGATGTAAAACTCTTGGTGCAATAAACTTTTCATTTGGAATGGTTTTCAAGCTAGCTTAATAGGTGCGTGGTGCAAAGATTTGGTAAAATTTCAAAGTCTTTGTTTTTGAGATTTAATGGTTGGAATGCACTCTTTATATCACCAAATGACTAATGTAAAAATCTTGGTGCATGAAATTATTTATTTTGGTTGGTTTTCAAGCTGGCCAAATTTGGTGGTGAGACACACCTAAGTTTGTGCTTGGTGGCAATATTTTGGAAATTTTCAGAGTCTTGGTGTTATGAGATTTGATTGTTGGAATGCACTCTTTATATCCCAAAATAGCTACTACAAAAATCTTGTTCAGGAAATTTTTCGTTTTGGTTGGTTTTCAAGCTAGCCAATTTTGGTTGTGAGACGTAGCTACATTGGTGCTTGGTGCCACGATTTTGGAAACTTTCAGAGTCTTGGTTTTTGAGATTTGATTGTTGGAATGCACTCTTTATGTCCCAAAATGGCTACTCTAAAAATCTTGTTCAATAAAATTTTCATTTTTGTTAGTTTTCAAGCTAGCCAATTTTTGTGGTGAGACTTAGCTAAGTTTGTTCTTGGTGCCAAGATTTGGGAAATTTTCAAAGTATTTGTTTTTGAGATTAAATGGTTGGAATGCACTCTTTATATCACCAAATGACTGATGTAAAAATCTTGGTGCAAGAATTTTTTCACTTGGGATGGTTTTCAAGCTAGATTACTGGGTGCGTGATGCCAAGATTTGGTAAATTTTCAAAGTCTTGGTTTTTGAGATTTAATGGTTGGAATGCACTCTTTATATCACCAAATGACTAATGTAAAAATCTTGGTGCATGAAATTATTTATTTTGGTTGGTTTTCAAGCTGGCCAAATTTGGTGGTGAGACACACCCAAGTTTGTGCTTGGTGGCAATATTTTGGAAATTTTCAGAGTCTTGGTTTTATGAGATTTGATTGTTGGAATGCACTCTTTATATCCCAAAATAACTACTACAAAAATCTTGTTCAGGAAATTTTTCGTTTTCGTTGGTTTTCAAGCTAGCTAATTTTGGTTGTGAGACGTAGCTACATTGGTGCTTGGTGCCACGATTTTGGAAACTTTCAGAGTCTTGGTTTTTGAGATTTGATTGTTGGAATGCACTCTTTATGTCCCAAAATGGCTACTCTAAAAATCTTGTTCAATAAAATTTTCATTTTTCTTAGTTTTCAAGCTAGCCAATTTTTGTGGTGAGACTTAGCTAAGTTTGTTCTTGGTGCCAAGATTTGGGAAATTTTCAAAGTGTTTGTTTTTGAGATTAAATGGTTGGAATGCACTCTTTATATCACCAAATGACTGATGTAAAAATCTTGGTGCAAGAAATTTTTCACTTGGGATGGTTTTCAAGCTAGATTAATGGGTGCGTGGTGCCAAGATTTGGTAAATTTTCAAAGTCTGGGTTTTTGAGATTTAATGGTTGGAATGCACTCTTTATACCACCAAATGACTAATGTAAAAATCTTGGTGCATGAAATTTTT
>JAFNIE010000682.1:0-26891 GCA_027742785.1 Vigna reflexopilosa | reverse complement strand
CACTAAAAAACTTCAAGACGGAAGTTATGATATAGATGCTAGATTCATGCCTGTTCGAAATGTAAATTATAGTATTCATTCTTATGTCAATGGGAATGAAAAACAAGAAATACTTTTTCTCGAGATATGGACAAACGGAAGTTTAACTCCTAAGGAAGCCCTTTATGAAGCCTCCCAAAATTTGATTGATTTATTTATTCCCTTTTTACACGCAGAAGAAGAGAACTTTAATTTAGAAAAAAGAAAGACAAAGTTACTTTGCCCCTTTTTACTTTTCATGATATATTGGTTAAGGATAAACTAAGGAAAAATAAAAAAGAAATAGCATTGAAATATATTTTTATTGACCAATTAGAATTACCTCCCAGGATCTATAATTGTCTCAAAAGATCCAATATTCATACATTATTAGAACTTTTGAATAACAGTCAAGAAGACCTTCTGAAAATTGAACATTTTCGCGTAGAAGATGGAAAATCTATATTGGACATTTTAAAAATACAAAAGTATTTTACATAAAATTGAAATCTATTTACATAGTATTTTTTCAAATTGATTTTTTTTCTAAACTCAAAAAGGTAAAAATATGTAATTTAAATATTTAGAACAAATCCAAATGTTCAGAATATATATAAAATGGAATAGATGTATCTAGGGATTAGTCGGTTCAGAAAGAATTATCCCTAGATATACAATACATATGTCATGATATTTTCTTTAAAAATGAATTAAAAATGAAACCAATCTTCGAATTTTAAAAAAGACCTAATGTTAGGGATTTCTCAATAGGTAATGTTGCTCCAATACCTAACCAAAGGGCAACTACAGTACCAATCAAAAAGATGGTAGTTGCTACTGGACGGCGAAATGGATTTTGGAATTTATTAACATTCTCCAAAAAGGGTACTGTTAATAATCCCGTAGGTACCGAAACCATTAAAAGAACGCCCAATAACTTATTGGGCACTGTACGAAGTATTTGAAATACGGGAAAAAAATACCATTCAGGTAGTATTTCCAAAGGAGTTGCAAAAGGATCCGCGGGTTCCCCAATCATGGATGGTTCTAGAACCGCTAAGCCTACGTTACAGGCAATAGTACCTAGAATTACTACTGGAAAAATATATAAAAGATCGTTAGGCCATGCGGGTTCTCCATAATAATTATGACCCATTCCCTTAGCCAATTTAGCTCTTAATACAGGATCATTCAAGTCAGGTTTTTTTGTTATTGGGATAGGTGAATTCTTATAGATCCATCCTCCAAAAGAACCGGATATGATAATTTTTCATCATCCGGCTCGAGCACTAATCAAATTTTTCAACTGTATCTATAGAATAAAATAGAAAAAAATGTATGTGTTATCCACACATATATGAAGATTCTAAATAATAAAAGAAACTCGATTCTATTCTCTTTTTCCAAAGTTACAATTTTTTATTGAAAAAAAAAATTCAGTTCTTTTTAAGTAAATTTTAGTAAACGCTCAATACCCGAGTAGACTTTTCAAGTTGATAATGCTTTCTGGGTGATCTCAAACTTTGCAATTGTTATCCTGTCAAAAAAAAATCTTGATACTTTTTTTTATGTACAAAGAATTTACTTGTTACTAATATAACCTAACTCGCGTTGTTCTTTAGATCTACTTTGTTCACTCCAATAGTATCAGAAATCAAATCAATGCATAGGAAATGAATGCGTTGTCATACTATATAGAATTCAGACTATACCACACCACTTCTTTTACTGGATCTTACGGAGCCTGTTGATGCAGAATAAAATCGAGTCTGATCATAGAAAAGATTCTCTTCAAGTAAAACCAGCCTACCCTCTCTGTAAGAGCCTTGCTTGGTGGTTGGAAAAAAGACACATTTAATTGTAAATTCTAATGTGGCAGATAAGAGAAAGCCATATATCTGCGCGGCCAAATAAATAGTTCAAGTCACACACTCCCATAATCCATTTTTTGTTTGGAGAGTTCCCTTCAACTATTTATGTATGTAAAAAAAAAAAAAACAAAAATTCAATTTTTGTTAAGTTGAAGAAAAATATCTAAATACATGTTTTATTTTTTTTTATAATCCATAATTGTAGCAATGAAATAAAATCCTCCCCAAAATAAAAAATGATAGTGATTACAAATATCTATGATCCATATTCACTATAAAGGACCAGAAATGCCTTGCTTACGTATCATTGAAAAGTGCATTAACATAAATACAGCAGTAAGAAGAGGTAAGACAAAAGTATGCAAACTATAAAAACGAGTTAAAGTAGATTGGCCCACACTGGAACTTCCACGTAATAACTCTACCAAAGACGATCCTATTACAGGAATAGCTTCGGGTACGCCTGTTACAATTTTTACTGCCCAATAACCAATTTGATCCCAAGGTAAGGAATAACCAGTTACACCAAAAGATGCAGTTAATACAGCCAAAACTACACCCGTAACCCAAGTTAATTCCCGAGGTTTTTTAAAACCACCTGTAAGATACACACGAAATACGTGTAGAATCATCATTAAGACCATCATACTTGCCGACCATCGATGAACTGATCGGATTAACCAACCAAAATTAGCTTCAGTCATTATATATTGAACAGAAGCAAAAGCTTCAGTAACGGTTGGACGATAATAAAAAGTCATAGCAAATCCTGTTGCTACTTGGACTAAAAAACAAGTAAGTGTAATTCCTCCTAAACAATAAAATATGTTCACATGAGGCGGAACATATTTACTGGTTATATCATCGGCAATCGCCTGAATTTCAAGACGTTCTTCGAACCAATCATAAACTTTATTGAGATAGGTAACCCAAAGGAACCCCCCCAAAGAACCGTATATGCGAATTTCATCTCGTACGGCTCAAACAAAAATACCAAAATATTGATTGTAACAAAAACAGATATCTGTAATAGAAAGTTTGAAACTGCTTTATTTAATCCTATGATTCTAATTTTCTCTTACGATAAAAAAAGAAAAATACGAACGCTATTCTTTTTTGTTATTGTTATAATGCCAAAATATCAAGTCGGCACAATCGTCTTTATGGTGATCTTTTAAGGCCTCTTGAATATTCTTTACTTCATTTTTTTATTTGTATAATGTGAATTTACTGCTGTCTTCTTTATTCTTTAATTTTGATTATTTATAAGGATTTTCTTGTTAGGACCATATGAATGAATAAAAAAAACCTCAGATTCATACTAGAACCACGATGATTCAGATTCAAAACAACTTTTAATCGAAGTCCAAAAATTCTCTGAGTAAGAATTGTTGGATCATCACTTCTTCAATGAATAGATAGAATATAATGAAAAAAATAATGAAAAAATTCAAGGAAAGGTTTGTCCTTTGCTCAAAATAAAGACAAACTGGAAAAGCTTGAAAGAATAAAAATTTTTCAATTTATTTTGAGAACTCTTTGAAAAGGTTTTTAAGTCCAGTTGCGAGGTCTAAATATTTAGTATGAATCATAGTATTAAGATTTTTAGAATCTATTTTCTATATTCCGTGCTCCAGATACTAGATTAAATATCTGACGGAATAAAACCATCTCTATCAAGATGACAGACCCATTTTATGTTCTGTACTTTCAATAGGACCAATTAAAACAAGTCACACACTCATATTCCGGAAATACAGAAACAAAGAAATTCTACGATCAAACTACCACATAAAAATGGAATAGACTAAGAAACAATAAGAAACCTAAATACTTCACTTTCTATAAACGAATTACTCGATTCTTGTGAATCTAATTGATAGAAATTCCGTCCAATAAAATGGACGAATTATAAATCTCCAAAATAATAGATAGAAATATCGCAAATAGAGCCATTGCAACACCCATCAAAGGAGTAGTTCCCCACCCCGGGGCTACTTTACCATATTCTGAATTTAAAGGTTTCAATAAATTCCCTACAACAGTTCGTCTTGGACCAGATCTAGAATTATCCTCAACGGTTTGCGTAGCCATAAATACTCTTTTTTATTCATTTAGATCTGTTGACTTTGTATACCATTCCGCTGTAAATATAAGGATCTTATCCTATAGATCGATCTATTGTGATCTGGAAACTTTATAATTAAAATAATGGAAACAGCAACTCTAATTGCCATCTCTATATCTGGTTTACTTGTAAGTTTTACTGGGTATGCCTTATATACTGCCTTTGGGCAACCCTCCCAACAACTAAGAGATCCATTTGAAGAACATGGGGACTAGTTGAAGTAATGCGCCCTCTCTATTGGGGGCTCATTACTTCAATTAAGATAATAAAAAATTATTTTACCTTTTTCGTCGGAACTTTAGGAGGTTCTCTAAAAAAAATCGCGAAAAAAATAATTCCTAAAGTTGAGACTAAGAGGAATGTATAAACCAAAGCTTCCATAAATTTAATCGTGGTTTACAATTATAGCTTTCATACCTGTTTCTTGGGGTGGGGCTCTTTTCGAAAAGAAAAAAAAGAATAAATGCAATGATTCAAATCAAGATTTATCTAGTTCTTTATGTGAAATTAAAAATGATAAAAAAGTAGAAAAGAACAAAAGAATGTTATACTACCGGTCTTCTTGTAGTTGGATCTCCAAGTTTTTGGAATGCTCCAAATTCTACTTGAGCATCTAAATCTGGGTCGATACCAGCAAAAACATCTCTGAACAAAGTTCTAGCACCATGCCAAATGTGCCCGAAAAAGAATAGCAGAGCAAATGAAGCATGCCCAAAAGTAAACCAACCCCTTGGACTGCTACGAAAAACACCATCTGATTTCAAAGTAGCACGATCTAATTCAAAAATTTCACCCAATTGAGCACGTCTAGCATATTTTTTCACAGTAGCGGGATCACTATAACTTACTCCATTAAGCTCACCACCATAGAACTCAACAGTTACACCTACTTGTTCGACACTATATTTCGATTCTGCTCTTCGAAAAGGAACATCGGCTCTAACAATTCCGTCCCCATCTACTAAAACAACTGGAAATGTTTCAAAAAAAGTAGGCATACGACGTACAAAAAGCTCATGTCCTTCTTTATCTCGAAAAATGGGATGTCCTAACCAACCGACGGCTATTCCATCTCCATTGTCCATGGAACCCGCTCTAAATAACCCCCCTTTTGCTGGATTATTTCCGATGTAATCATAAAAAGCTAATTTTTCTGGAATTTTAGACCAAGCTTCTGATAAATTTTGATTTTCGGCTAGTCCAGCACCAACTCTTCGATATATTTCTTGCTGGAAGTATCCCTGATCCCATTGATATCGAGTAGGACCAAATAATTCAATGGGGGTTGTTGCTGAACCATACCACATAGTTCCAGCAACGACAAAAGCTGCAAAAAAGACAGCAGCAATACTGCTAGAAAGGACAGTTTCAATATTTCCCATACGTAATCCTTTATATAGACGTTGGGGTGGACGCACACTAAGATGGAAAAGACCCGCTAATATGCCCAACGTTCCTGCCGCAATATGATGAGAAGCTATCCCCCCCGGAACAAAAGGATCAAAACCTTCCACACCCCACGCGGGATTTACGGATTGTATCCTTCCAGTTAGTCCATAAGGATCAGACACCCATATTCCGGGACCATACAATCCTGTTACATGAAATGCGCCAAAACCAAAACAAGCCACCCCTGCAAGAAATAAATGAATTCCAAAAATTTTTGGCAAATCCAAAGAAGGTTTTCCAGTACGTTCATCACAAAAGATTTCTAGATCCCAATAAACCCAATGCCAAATAGCCGCTAAAAAGCACAAGCCTGAAAACACAATATGTGCTCCGGCCACACCTTCGTAACTCCAAATACCCGGATTCGTTATAGCCCCTCCTGTGATATTCCAACCGCCCCACGAATTAGTTATTCCTAAACGAGTCATGAAAGGTATAACGAACATACCCTGTCTCCACATTGGATCAAGAACAGGGTCAGAGGGATCAAAAACTGCTAATTCATATAGAGCCATCGAACCGGCCCAACCAGCAACTAGAGCTGTGTGCATTATATGAACAGAAAGCAAACGGCCCGGATCATTTAAAACAACAGTATGAACACGATACCAAGGTAAACCCATGAAAAAATACCCCTTCAACAAAAAATAGACACTATGTAACTTTATTGCACTGGAAAAAAATGAATATAGCCTTTCAGTATATTCTCTTGGAAAATAGAACAATCATATTTGTAGAAATCAAAGAAACAGATTTATTCTATACCGGATAAGTAACAATACGCAATGGTGGGGAGACGAGAGGGGTTGACAACTTTCTCTATGACTATTTAAATAAGTAAATGCAGACATATTCACTTATCACCCCAATGACCCATTTGTAACAACTTGACTTTTTTTAGTATTCTTTTTTCTAAAAAAAAGCAATATTAATCTAAAATAAAATAAAGTCAATCATTTTTAACACGATAAGCTAATTCTTACGTTTCCACACTAAAGTGAGATATATGACTTTATTATTTGTCCATTTTATGCCCATTGGTGTTCCAAGAGTACCCTTTCGAATCCCTGGGGATAGAGATGCAGCTTGGATTGATATATAGTGCGACTTGTCAGATATAGTAGGTTATATGGGATTTACCCGTTTTCTCCCCCGATCGAGATATCCCCTCTTTCACCCCCAAAAGAGAATGATTAAATCATAAAGATAAAAAAATGGGGAGCGTGAAGTGTAATGAAGTACTATTCTATCGATTTTTTCATTTTTAGAGAAAATTTCCAGATTAGTACTCGACATTATGAATAATTTATGGTTGGCTTAATTGGACCAATAAAATAAAGTACCCAGGCTCTGTGTAGAAAAAACCAATTGGTAATATTTCTATGATCACTAATTCTATGATATCCATATATTGTATTTTACAGAAAGAAAACATTACTAAATTCAGCAAAGGAAGAAGTTCTAACAAAAATACATAGTTTTGGAATATTTGTTCTATATGTGCAAATCCAAATCGGGCAGATCTTTACTCAGAGTAGAAAAGAAACCTAAAAGAATTGAAAAAGTCCATTCAGAAACAAGAAAATGACATTGTGATTCGGCTTCGATCTCGATGAAAGCAATACATCAATGAGAAGATAGTTCACTAAATTAAGTATATTCTTCTTTTTTTTTTTTTTTAGTTCGAAGAAATCCATTAGAAAAAGAGAAAGATTAAAATCGACACATTGATTCCTTTTTTGCTTATAGAATTTTTGATGAACTGTATGCATCAAAAGGTGCATGTACGGCTTTTAAGGAAAAAATGGAATCCTAATCAATCGACTTTATCGAGAAAGATTACTTTTTTTAGGTCAAGATGTTGATAGTGAAATATCGAATCAACTTATTAGTATTATGATCTATCTGAGCATAGAGAAAGAGAATAAAGAATTGTCTCTGTTTATAAACTCTCCGGGGGGGTGGGTAATACCTGGAATAGCTATTTATGATACTATGCAATTTGTACAACCAGATGTACAGACAGTATGTCTGGGATTAGCTGCTTCAATGGGATCCTTTCTTTTGGCAGGAGGCACAATTACCAAACGTCTTGCATTTCCTCACGCTTGGCGCCAATGATTCTTTTTTTTGAGAATATCTAGAATAGATATCTATCTATCTAGATATACTATACCTTCGCCATAAAAACCAAAGTAATAATAGCATGGTATTTTGAATTCCATATGCAATTTTTTTGAATCATTTAATTATATATAGAAAGAGTAGTATGAAAAAGAGGGTCTTTCAAATTTTATCTGATCTATAAGGAACCTAGTTTCATTTTAGTGTCGCATACTTTTTTGTTTTTTTTTCATACCAGAAAGCTTGTAACAATTTTTATTTGAATCAGAAGAAAACATAACATAAAAAAAAAAAAAAAGAAACTTTTGGATTGTTGAATACCAAAATGATATAAAAAACAACGGAACCATCGTAGTATTTCAAAATAGATTAAAAAAAAAAAGAAAGTTGGTTATTCTATTGTTTCTTATTTAAGGATCCGGATCCAAAAGACCTAGGAGATTTTGTACTTCTTTTTTATTTGATAGAAAAAAAGAAATTTTGAAATGTAGAAACAAAATTCATCGAAGAAAATACTCTATCCAGAGAGGAAAAAATGAATTGCATAGGTACAAAAGCCGTATGCATCAATACGCAGAAACTGCTTGTACGGTTATTGAATATTCTTTTTGCCCTTTTCTTAGCTTAGTTGTCTTCTTTATATATCTTGGGAATAAAGACAATCTTTAGCAATCTACCAATATAGTAAAAAGAATTCTAAAAATATTTATCAAGATAAGGGAAATACTACTTAAGTGATATAATCAGGGTAATGATCCACCAACCTGCTAGTTCTTTTTATGAGGCACAAGCGGGAGAATTTGTCCTGGAAGCAGAAGAGCTACTGAAAATGCGTGAAACTATCACAAATGTTTATGTACAAAGAACGGGCAAACCTTTATGGGTTATATCGGACGACATGGAAAGGGATGTTTTTATGTCAGCAGCAGAAGCCCAAGCTCATGGAATTGTAGATCTTGTAGCAGTTTAATAAAAAATTGGTGGCAAAGGTTATTCTAATTAAATACAGGATTGGAAATTTAATTTTTTACTCTTCGTACTTGACATTTTAAAATAAAATCTCTAAGAGTTAATCTATTAATATACTATAAATAATATAGGCTATAAGGAATATAGAATATAAGTAATTCACGGTTAGGATAGATCTAAACCTGCTCATTATACAAAAATATAGATATATATAGTACGACTTACCATGCCAACTATGAAACAACTTATTAGAAACACAAGACAGCCAATCCGAAACGTCACAAAATCCCCAGCTCTTCGGGGATGCCCTCAACGCCGAGGAACGTGTACCAGGGTGTATGTGCGACTCGTTCAGCTTAAATACTAAGAAAAAAACAAATTCAAAAATTTTTCAGTATTAGTAATCGGTTAAGATAGTGTGAATGCAAAAACTACATTCACACTATCTTAACTTAATATATAATTCTTATATATATAATTATATAATTCTTTACATTCTTCTATCTTGTATCAAATTTATGGTTCCGATTGGTGCAAAACCAATAATACTAATTTGCAATTTCATATGAGAAGGACTTTCCCATCGGTAACAAAAAAAAGTTACCCGTTAAGCGGAGAAAATACTATTTCAATTAAAAATAAAGTATGTCCTTAATGAATGAATTTTGATGGATTTTTTAAGAATAGAATAGAATAAGAGGGTCAGCTACCCAGCAAATTTTCATAATTAAATACCGTTACTATATAATTAGATTTCGTTGTGAAAAAACCTACTTACTCAATATTGTTGCATGGGTAGAGCCACAGAGTGTGAACTGTACAAGTTAACACTAACATTGATTAAATGAATCAAAAATGAAAAGAAAAAGGCTCCGGTGTATAGAGAGGACCTGGCCATTTCTCAAAAAAATCATAGAAACGAAGGAACCCACCAATTCATTCTAAAAATATGTGTCCGAGTTCATTTATTATTTTTATTTTATTTGATATCTAGTATCAATACAATTTCTGATTTTGAGGTTCAATTTTTAATATAAAAAATCGTGGTTGGGGCGGTTATAGTAGCAAGAGCCGTTGGAATTTTTTTTTTATACATCGGAAGAATCCATTTTTGTTATTAATAGACTAGGAAGATAAAAAGAATAACTTAAAAATTAAAAAGTTATTCCTGAAAATATCATTTATTCAATGACCAGAATTAAACGAGGATATATAGCTCACAAACGGAGGACAAAAATTCGTTTCTTCATATCAAGTTTTCGCGGAGCTCATTCAAGACTTACTCGAACTATTACTCAACAGAAATTGAAAGCTTTGGTTTCGGCTCATCGTGATAGAGATAGGAAAAAAAGAGATTTTCGTGGTTTATGGATTAGTCGAATAAATGCAGTAATTCGCGAGAATCCAAAAGTATCTTATATTTATAGTAATTTAATTAATAGTCTATACACGAAGCAATTGCTTCTTAATCGTAAAATAGTTGCACAAATTGCTATATTAAAAGAGAATTGTCTTTTTATGATTGCCGATAATATCCTAAAAACTTAAAACCCCTTATTTACGAAGGTATAGACTAGAAATTTGTTTATTTTGATAGCTTTAGCATATGCTAAAGCTATCAAAATAAACAACCATGCTTAAAAAATGATTCTTCGTTACCTATTATCTTTTTGATTACAACAAAAAAATCAAATGGAATTATCGTAATTTTGAACAAAACATCAATCCATGTTTAATTCGAATCTAAATTCAAATTGGATTTCTAATTTTTAATTTCTATTTTTTTTTCTTAAAGTATTAATTTTAGCAGTCGACTCGCTTTTTTCAAATTGTTTTTCGTTATTAAGAAAAGGTAACGAAGATAAAATACGAGCTTGTTTTATAGCAATTGTAATTAATCGTTGTTGTTTTAAGGTCAATCTATTTACACGTCTAGATAATATTTTTCCTTGTTCACTAATAAATCGACAAATTAAACCCATGTTTTTATAATCAATTCGGTCCCCCGATTGAATCGGGGGCAAACGTCTACGAAAAGATCGCTTGGATTTAATAAAGAGTCGCTTAGATTTTTCCATAGTTTATTTATTCCTATTCCAAAAATAAAATTTATTTCAAGAAATATAATTATAATAAAGGATTGGTATTTTTTTTTCTTGTTCTTTAGCATATGTTGTTATATAACGACGGGGACATCGACATCATTTTATCAATTCCAAACAACTAGGCAGGTGTATTGTGTCGATTCTTGTTAGTAATCTATCTAGAAATACTGCTTGATTCCTTATTTAGACTCTTTTTATCACAACCAGTACCTTTCAAAATAACACTTACTCGGATATCTTTACCCTTGGACATGACCCTCCTTTGGGTTTTTAATTAACTTATAACTCTTTTCGGATTCGAATCTAAGAAAAAGATGAAAACAACTAAGATAAAAAAGAAGAATTCGAAAAATGATGAAAGATTTCGTTCCAATTTAATTGAATCTAGTACAAAAAAGATAGTACAAAAAGAATACATGGATCTGGAACTATATTTCGTTTCAAATTGCCAGTATTTTAGTTTTTTTGAAGTATTTTTTATAATATTGTTGCCCCAACCTATCCATTGGATTTCTGCTTTCACTTTATTTTTCATAGGAATTGAATTAATAATTCAATTCCTATGAAGTCTGGACCAGATCCCGAGTTTCACTCCGAATTTGAATGAGGCCAATTTAATCTTTCTTCTTTCTCTTTCCTAAAAAAAAAAAAGAAGAGTAGGTTAATTACACATATTTTATATATAATTGGACTTTTAATCTTCTTCACCCCTTCCCGTGTCAATAACTAAAATGAAAAAAAGGGGAATATCAATGCATCTGGAAAAAAACGATTGATCTCTATCAATAGACCCGCCAAAGCCCCGAACCATAAAGTACTTACTACTGGTGCCACGGAAAGATATGTTTTTAGATCTCGCATTTCAAATCCTCCTTTCTTTTTATTTTTGAAGTATTTTATTTTTTTCTCTGTTGATATATATCAACAGAGAAAAATGTGGAAAACAAGACAAAGATTCTTTACAATAACACTATAAACAACTGGAAAAGGGATGTAGCGCAGCTTGGTAGCGCGTTTGTTTTGGGTACAAAATGTCACGGGTTCAAATCCTGTCATCCCTATCCCTAACTATTACTTATTCTATGATATTCCGTATTCTATGATATTCCATATTCTATGAGATGAGCAATAAACCGGGAACCTTTGAAGACGAATTCCAATTGAACATACATACTTAATATCTATATGCAAAATGGATTTGGATCATAGTAGAAAAGAATTTATGAAAAAAAAAGCGCTCTTAGTTCAGTTCGGCAGAACGCGGGTCTCCAAAACCCGATGTCGTAGGTTCAAATCCTACAGAGCGTGATTCTAGTATTGTTCGCCTGATAATTACACTGAAATAATTGAACATTCAAAAGAAAGTCTGAATTTTATCCTTGTCGATTAGGATGAAACTAAATAAATAGGGAATCACAAAAAAAGAGACATTTATTAATCAAAGATTCAACTGATCACCTCGTCGGTATTGTAAATATGCAGTTACAAATAATCCAGCCAAAGTAATAGGAATTAAACCTAACACGATTCCAAATAGAAAAACTTCAATCATTTTTATTTGTTCGAAAAGTAAAAAGAAAGGTAATATCTAGCCTTAAACATAAATCTGTATTGATCATGAATCTCAACGATCGAGAATTGTAAATTGACATAGTAAGGAATTATAGAATGTCTTATACCAAAATTGACTATTCCTCTAAAAATGAAAAGTCAAATAAGTCGTATTTTACTAAGACCAATAAATAGAGACGAGGTTATTATTAAAACCGATAGTAAAAAACCGAAATAACTAGTGATAGTGGGCATATAGAAACTAAATGAAATATTTTCGTTCTTTTTATACATATGTTTATAAAGCACTTCCCTAAATTTCCATTTTTGAGAGAAAAAAGAAGATAAAAAATCCTACTTCAAAGATACAATTCAAAATTGGCGATTCATCAATAAATCATTAGAGACGAATAAAAAGAAATAGAGTAACATAATTTATATATAAATTCCTCATCTGTTACATCTACCCAGAAAATATTTCATTTAGTTTCTATATGCCCACTATCACTAGTTATTTCGGTTTTTACTATCGGTTTTAATAATAACCTCGTCTCTATTTATTGGTCTTAGTAAAATACGACTTATTTGACTTTTCATTTTTAGAGGAATAGTCAATTTTGGTATAAGACATTCTATAATTCCTTACTATGTCAATTTACAATTCTCGATCGTTGAGATTCATGATCAATACAGATTTATGTTTAAGGCTAGATATTACCTTTCTTTTTACTTTTCGAACAAATAAAAATGATTGAAGTTTTTCTATTTGGAATCGTGTTAGGTTTAATTCCTATTACTTTGGCTGGATTATTTGTAACTGCATATTTACAATACCGACGAGGTGATCAGTTGAATCTTTGATTAATAAATGTCTCTTTTTTTGTGATTCCCTATTTATTTAGTTTCATCCTAATCGACAAGGATAAAATTCAGACTTTCTTTTGAATGTTCAATTATTTCAGTGTAATTATCAGGCGAACAATACTAGAATCACGCTCTGTAGGATTTGAACCTACGACATCGGGTTTTGGAGACCCGCGTTCTGCCGAACTGAACTAAGAGCGCTTTTTTTTTCATAAATTCTTTTCTACTATGATCCAAATCCATTTTGCATATAGATATTAAGTATGTATGTTCAATTGGAATTCGTCTTCAAAGGTTCCCGGTTTATTGCTCATCTCATAGAATATGGAATATCATAGAATACGGAATATCATAGAATAAGTAATAGTTAGGGATAGGGATGACAGGATTTGAACCCGTGACATTTTGTACCCAAAACAAACGCGCTACCAAGCTGCGCTACATCCCTTTTCCAGTTGTTTATAGTGTTATTGTAAAGAATCTTTGTCTTGTTTTCCACATTTTTCTCTGTTGATATATATCAACAGAGAAAAAAATAAAATACTTCAAAAATAAAAAGAAAGGAGGATTTGAAATGCGAGATCTAAAAACATATCTTTCCGTGGCACCAGTAGTAAGTACTTTATGGTTCGGGGCTTTGGCGGGTCTATTGATAGAGATCAATCGTTTTTTTCCAGATGCATTGATATTCCCCTTTTTTTCATTTTAGTTATTGACACGGGAAGGGGTGAAGAAGATTAAAAGTCCAATTATATATAAAATATGTGTAATTAACCTACTCTTCTTTTTTTTTTTTAGGAAAGAGAAAGAAGAAAGATTAAATTGGCCTCATTCAAATTCGGAGTGAAACTCGGGATCTGGTCCAGACTTCATAGGAATTGAATTATTAATTCAATTCCTATGAAAAATAAAGTGAAAGCAGAAATCCAATGGATAGGTTGGGGCAACAATATTATAAAAAATACTTCAAAAAAACTAAAATACTGGCAATTTGAAACGAAATATAGTTCCAGATCCATGTATTCTTTTTGTACTATCTTTTTTGTACTAGATTCAATTAAATTGGAACGAAATCTTTCATCATTTTTCGAATTCTTCTTTTTTATCTTAGTTGTTTTCATCTTTTTCTTAGATTCGAATCCGAAAAGAGTTATAAGTTAATTAAAAACCCAAAGGAGGGTCATGTCCAAGGGTAAAGATATCCGAGTAAGTGTTATTTTGAAAGGTACTGGTTGTGATAAAAAGAGTCTAAATAAGGAATCAAGCAGTATTTCTAGATAGATTACTAACAAGAATCGACACAATACACCTGCCTAGTTGTTTGGAATTGATAAAATGATGTCGATGTCCCCGTCGTTATATAACAACATATGCTAAAGAACAAGAAAAAAAAATACCAATCCTTTATTATAATTATATTTCTTGAAATAAATTTTATTTTTGGAATAGGAATAAATAAACTATGGAAAAATCTAAGCGACTCTTTATTAAATCCAAGCGATCTTTTCGTAGACGTTTGCCCCCGATTCAATCGGGGGACCGAATTGATTATAAAAACATGGGTTTAATTTGTCGATTTATTAGTGAACAAGGAAAAATATTATCTAGACGTGTAAATAGATTGACCTTAAAACAACAACGATTAATTACAATTGCTATAAAACAAGCTCGTATTTTATCTTCGTTACCTTTTCTTAATAACGAAAAACAATTTGAAAAAAGCGAGTCGACTGCTAAAATTAATACTTTAAGAAAAAAAAATAGAAATTAAAAATTAGAAATCCAATTTGAATTTAGATTCGAATTAAACATGGATTGATGTTTTGTTCAAAATTACGATAATTCCATTTGATTTTTTTGTTGTAATCAAAAAGATAATAGGTAACGAAGAATCATTTTTTAAGCATGGTTGTTTATTTTGATAGCTTTAGCATATGCTAAAGCTATCAAAATAAACAAATTTCTAGTCTATACCTTCGTAAATAAGGGGTTTTAAGTTTTTAGGATATTATCGGCAATCATAAAAAGACAATTCTCTTTTAATATAGCAATTTGTGCAACTATTTTACGATTAAGAAGCAATTGCTTCGTGTATAGACTATTAATTAAATTACTATAAATATAAGATACTTTTGGATTCTCGCGAATTACTGCATTTATTCGACTAATCCATAAACCACGAAAATCTCTTTTTTTCCTATCTCTATCACGATGAGCCGAAACCAAAGCTTTCAATTTCTGTTGAGTAATAGTTCGAGTAAGTCTTGAATGAGCTCCGCGAAAACTTGATATGAAGAAACGAATTTTTGTCCTCCGTTTGTGAGCTATATATCCTCGTTTAATTCTGGTCATTGAATAAATGATATTTTCAGGAATAACTTTTTAATTTTTAAGTTATTCTTTTTATCTTCCTAGTCTATTAATAACAAAAATGGATTCTTCCGATGTATAAAAAAAAAATTCCAACGGCTCTTGCTACTATAACCGCCCCAACCACGATTTTTTATATTAAAAATTGAACCTCAAAATCAGAAATTGTATTGATACTAGATATCAAATAAAATAAAAATAATAAATGAACTCGGACACATATTTTTAGAATGAATTGGTGGGTTCCTTCGTTTCTATGATTTTTTTGAGAAATGGCCAGGTCCTCTCTATACACCGGAGCCTTTTTCTTTTCATTTTTGATTCATTTAATCAATGTTAGTGTTAACTTGTACAGTTCACACTCTGTGGCTCTACCCATGCAACAATATTGAGTAAGTAGGTTTTTTCACAACGAAATCTAATTATATAGTAACGGTATTTAATTATGAAAATTTGCTGGGTAGCTGACCCTCTTATTCTATTCTATTCTTAAAAAATCCATCAAAATTCATTCATTAAGGACATACTTTATTTTTAATTGAAATAGTATTTTCTCCGCTTAACGGGTAACTTTTTTTTGTTACCGATGGGAAAGTCCTTCTCATATGAAATTGCAAATTAGTATTATTGGTTTTGCACCAATCGGAACCATAAATTTGATACAAGATAGAAGAATGTAAAGAATTATATAATTATATATATAAGAATTATATATTAAGTTAAGATAGTGTGAATGTAGTTTTTGCATTCACACTATCTTAACCGATTACTAATACTGAAAAATTTTTGAATTTGTTTTTTTCTTAGTATTTAAGCTGAACGAGTCGCACATACACCCTGGTACACGTTCCTCGGCGTTGAGGGCATCCCCGAAGAGCTGGGGATTTTGTGACGTTTCGGATTGGCTGTCTTGTGTTTCTAATAAGTTGTTTCATAGTTGGCATGGTAAGTCGTACTATATATATCTATATTTTTGTATAATGAGCAGGTTTAGATCTATCCTAACCGTGAATTACTTATATTCTATATTCCTTATAGCCTATATTATTTATAGTATATTAATAGATTAACTCTTAGAGATTTTATTTTAAAATGTCAAGTACGAAGAGTAAAAAATTAAATTTCCAATCCTGTATTTAATTAGAATAACCTTTGCCACCAATTTTTTATTAAACTGCTACAAGATCTACAATTCCATGAGCTTGGGCTTCTGCTGCTGACATAAAAACATCCCTTTCCATGTCGTCCGATATAACCCATAAAGGTTTGCCCGTTCTTTGTACATAAACATTTGTGATAGTTTCACGCATTTTCAGTAGCTCTTCTGCTTCCAGGACAAATTCTCCCGCTTGTGCCTCATAAAAAGAACTAGCAGGTTGGTGGATCATTACCCTGATTATATCACTTAAGTAGTATTTCCCTTATCTTGATAAATATTTTTAGAATTCTTTTTACTATATTGGTAGATTGCTAAAGATTGTCTTTATTCCCAAGATATATAAAGAAGACAACTAAGCTAAGAAAAGGGCAAAAAGAATATTCAATAACCGTACAAGCAGTTTCTGCGTATTGATGCATACGGCTTTTGTACCTATGCAATTCATTTTTTCCTCTCTGGATAGAGTATTTTCTTCGATGAATTTTGTTTCTACATTTCAAAATTTCTTTTTTTCTATCAAATAAAAAAGAAGTACAAAATCTCCTAGGTCTTTTGGATCCGGATCCTTAAATAAGAAACAATAGAATAACCAACTTTCTTTTTTTTTTTAATCTATTTTGAAATACTACGATGGTTCCGTTGTTTTTTATATCATTTTGGTATTCAACAATCCAAAAGTTTCTTTTTTTTTTTTTTATGTTATGTTTTCTTCTGATTCAAATAAAAATTGTTACAAGCTTTCTGGTATGAAAAAAAAACAAAAAAGTATGCGACACTAAAATGAAACTAGGTTCCTTATAGATCAGATAAAATTTGAAAGACCCTCTTTTTCATACTACTCTTTCTATATATAATTAAATGATTCAAAAAAATTGCATATGGAATTCAAAATACCATGCTATTATTACTTTGGTTTTTATGGCGAAGGTATAGTATATCTAGATAGATAGATATCTATTCTAGATATTCTCAAAAAAAAGAATCATTGGCGCCAAGCGTGAGGAAATGCAAGACGTTTGGTAATTGTGCCTCCTGCCAAAAGAAAGGATCCCATTGAAGCAGCTAATCCCAGACATACTGTCTGTACATCTGGTTGTACAAATTGCATAGTATCATAAATAGCTATTCCAGGTATTACCCACCCCCCCGGAGAGTTTATAAACAGAGACAATTCTTTATTCTCTTTCTCTATGCTCAGATAGATCATAATACTAATAAGTTGATTCGATATTTCACTATCAACATCTTGACCTAAAAAAAGTAATCTTTCTCGATAAAGTCGATTGATTAGGATTCCATTTTTTCCTTAAAAGCCGTACATGCACCTTTTGATGCATACAGTTCATCAAAAATTCTATAAGCAAAAAAGGAATCAATGTGTCGATTTTAATCTTTCTCTTTTTCTAATGGATTTCTTCGAACTAAAAAAAAAAAAAAAGAAGAATATACTTAATTTAGTGAACTATCTTCTCATTGATGTATTGCTTTCATCGAGATCGAAGCCGAATCACAATGTCATTTTCTTGTTTCTGAATGGACTTTTTCAATTCTTTTAGGTTTCTTTTCTACTCTGAGTAAAGATCTGCCCGATTTGGATTTGCACATATAGAACAAATATTCCAAAACTATGTATTTTTGTTAGAACTTCTTCCTTTGCTGAATTTAGTAATGTTTTCTTTCTGTAAAATACAATATATGGATATCATAGAATTAGTGATCATAGAAATATTACCAATTGGTTTTTTCTACACAGAGCCTGGGTACTTTATTTTATTGGTCCAATTAAGCCAACCATAAATTATTCATAATGTCGAGTACTAATCTGGAAATTTTCTCTAAAAATGAAAAAATCGATAGAATAGTACTTCATTACACTTCACGCTCCCCATTTTTTTATCTTTATGATTTAATCATTCTCTTTTGGGGGTGAAAGAGGGGATATCTCGATCGGGGGAGAAAACGGGTAAATCCCATATAACCTACTATATCTGACAAGTCGCACTATATATCAATCCAAGCTGCATCTCTATCCCCAGGGATTCGAAAGGGTACTCTTGGAACACCAATGGGCATAAAATGGACAAATAATAAAGTCATATATCTCACTTTAGTGTGGAAACGTAAGAATTAGCTTATCGTGTTAAAAATGATTGACTTTATTTTATTTTAGATTAATATTGCTTTTTTTTAGAAAAAAGAATACTAAAAAAAGTCAAGTTGTTACAAATGGGTCATTGGGGTGATAAGTGAATATGTCTGCATTTACTTATTTAAATAGTCATAGAGAAAGTTGTCAACCCCTCTCGTCTCCCCACCATTGCGTATTGTTACTTATCCGGTATAGAATAAATCTGTTTCTTTGATTTCTACAAATATGATTGTTCTATTTTCCAAGAGAATATACTGAAAGGCTATATTCATTTTTTTCCAGTGCAATAAAGTTACATAGTGTCTATTTTTTGTTGAAGGGGTATTTTTTCATGGGTTTACCTTGGTATCGTGTTCATACTGTTGTTTTAAATGATCCGGGCCGTTTGCTTTCTGTTCATATAATGCACACAGCTCTAGTTGCTGGTTGGGCCGGTTCGATGGCTCTATATGAATTAGCAGTTTTTGATCCCTCTGACCCTGTTCTTGATCCAATGTGGAGACAGGGTATGTTCGTTATACCTTTCATGACTCGTTTAGGAATAACTAATTCGTGGGGCGGTTGGAATATCACAGGAGGGGCTATAACGAATCCGGGTATTTGGAGTTACGAAGGTGTGGCCGGAGCACATATTGTGTTTTCAGGCTTGTGCTTTTTAGCGGCTATTTGGCATTGGGTTTATTGGGATCTAGAAATCTTTTGTGATGAACGTACTGGAAAACCTTCTTTGGATTTGCCAAAAATTTTTGGAATTCATTTATTTCTTGCAGGGGTGGCTTGTTTTGGTTTTGGCGCATTTCATGTAACAGGATTGTATGGTCCCGGAATATGGGTGTCTGATCCTTATGGACTAACTGGAAGGATACAATCCGTAAATCCCGCGTGGGGTGTGGAAGGTTTTGATCCTTTTGTTCCGGGGGGGATAGCTTCTCATCATATTGCGGCAGGAACGTTGGGCATATTAGCGGGTCTTTTCCATCTTAGTGTGCGTCCACCCCAACGTCTATATAAAGGATTACGTATGGGAAATATTGAAACTGTCCTTTCTAGCAGTATTGCTGCTGTCTTTTTTGCAGCTTTTGTCGTTGCTGGAACTATGTGGTATGGTTCAGCAACAACCCCCATTGAATTATTTGGTCCTACTCGATATCAATGGGATCAGGGATACTTCCAGCAAGAAATATATCGAAGAGTTGGTGCTGGACTAGCCGAAAATCAAAATTTATCAGAAGCTTGGTCTAAAATTCCAGAAAAATTAGCTTTTTATGATTACATCGGAAATAATCCAGCAAAAGGGGGGTTATTTAGAGCGGGTTCCATGGACAATGGAGATGGAATAGCCGTCGGTTGGTTAGGACATCCCATTTTTCGAGATAAAGAAGGACATGAGCTTTTTGTACGTCGTATGCCTACTTTTTTTGAAACATTTCCAGTTGTTTTAGTAGATGGGGACGGAATTGTTAGAGCCGATGTTCCTTTTCGAAGAGCAGAATCGAAATATAGTGTCGAACAAGTAGGTGTAACTGTTGAGTTCTATGGTGGTGAGCTTAATGGAGTAAGTTATAGTGATCCCGCTACTGTGAAAAAATATGCTAGACGTGCTCAATTGGGTGAAATTTTTGAATTAGATCGTGCTACTTTGAAATCAGATGGTGTTTTTCGTAGCAGTCCAAGGGGTTGGTTTACTTTTGGGCATGCTTCATTTGCTCTGCTATTCTTTTTCGGGCACATTTGGCATGGTGCTAGAACTTTGTTCAGAGATGTTTTTGCTGGTATCGACCCAGATTTAGATGCTCAAGTAGAATTTGGAGCATTCCAAAAACTTGGAGATCCAACTACAAGAAGACCGGTAGTATAACATTCTTTTGTTCTTTTCTACTTTTTTATCATTTTTAATTTCACATAAAGAACTAGATAAATCTTGATTTGAATCATTGCATTTATTCTTTTTTTTCTTTTCGAAAAGAGCCCCACCCCAAGAAACAGGTATGAAAGCTATAATTGTAAACCACGATTAAATTTATGGAAGCTTTGGTTTATACATTCCTCTTAGTCTCAACTTTAGGAATTATTTTTTTCGCGATTTTTTTTAGAGAACCTCCTAAAGTTCCGACGAAAAAGGTAAAATAATTTTTTATTATCTTAATTGAAGTAATGAGCCCCCAATAGAGAGGGCGCATTACTTCAACTAGTCCCCATGTTCTTCAAATGGATCTCTTAGTTGTTGGGAGGGTTGCCCAAAGGCAGTATATAAGGCATACCCAGTAAAACTTACAAGTAAACCAGATATAGAGATGGCAATTAGAGTTGCTGTTTCCATTATTTTAATTATAAAGTTTCCAGATCACAATAGATCGATCTATAGGATAAGATCCTTATATTTACAGCGGAATGGTATACAAAGTCAACAGATCTAAATGAATAAAAAAGAGTATTTATGGCTACGCAAACCGTTGAGGATAATTCTAGATCTGGTCCAAGACGAACTGTTGTAGGGAATTTATTGAAACCTTTAAATTCAGAATATGGTAAAGTAGCCCCGGGGTGGGGAACTACTCCTTTGATGGGTGTTGCAATGGCTCTATTTGCGATATTTCTATCTATTATTTTGGAGATTTATAATTCGTCCATTTTATTGGACGGAATTTCTATCAATTAGATTCACAAGAATCGAGTAATTCGTTTATAGAAAGTGAAGTATTTAGGTTTCTTATTGTTTCTTAGTCTATTCCATTTTTATGTGGTAGTTTGATCGTAGAATTTCTTTGTTTCTGTATTTCCGGAATATGAGTGTGTGACTTGTTTTAATTGGTCCTATTGAAAGTACAGAACATAAAATGGGTCTGTCATCTTGATAGAGATGGTTTTATTCCGTCAGATATTTAATCTAGTATCTGGAGCACGGAATATAGAAAATAGATTCTAAAAATCTTAATACTATGATTCATACTAAATATTTAGACCTCGCAACTGGACTTAAAAACCTTTTCAAAGAGTTCTCAAAATAAATTGAAAAATTTTTATTCTTTCAAGCTTTTCCAGTTTGTCTTTATTTTGAGCAAAGGACAAACCTTTCCTTGAATTTTTTCATTATTTTTTTCATTATATTCTATCTATTCATTGAAGAAGTGATGATCCAACAATTCTTACTCAGAGAATTTTTGGACTTCGATTAAAAGTTGTTTTGAATCTGAATCATCGTGGTTCTAGTATGAATCTGAGGTTTTTTTTATTCATTCATATGGTCCTAACAAGAAAATCCTTATAAATAATCAAAATTAAAGAATAAAGAAGACAGCAGTAAATTCACATTATACAAATAAAAAAATGAAGTAAAGAATATTCAAGAGGCCTTAAAAGATCACCATAAAGACGATTGTGCCGACTTGATATTTTGGCATTATAACAATAACAAAAAAGAATAGCGTTCGTATTTTTCTTTTTTTATCGTAAGAGAAAATTAGAATCATAGGATTAAATAAAGCAGTTTCAAACTTTCTATTACAGATATCTGTTTTTGTTACAATCAATATTTTGGTATTTTTGTTTGAGCCGTACGAGATGAAATTCGCATATACGGTTCTTTGGGGGGGTTCCTTTGGGTTACCTATCTCAATAAAGTTTATGATTGGTTCGAAGAACGTCTTGAAATTCAGGCGATTGCCGATGATATAACCAGTAAATATGTTCCGCCTCATGTGAACATATTTTATTGTTTAGGAGGAATTACACTTACTTGTTTTTTAGTCCAAGTAGCAACAGGATTTGCTATGACTTTTTATTATCGTCCAACCGTTACTGAAGCTTTTGCTTCTGTTCAATATATAATGACTGAAGCTAATTTTGGTTGGTTAATCCGATCAGTTCATCGATGGTCGGCAAGTATGATGGTCTTAATGATGATTCTACACGTATTTCGTGTGTATCTTACAGGTGGTTTTAAAAAACCTCGGGAATTAACTTGGGTTACGGGTGTAGTTTTGGCTGTATTAACTGCATCTTTTGGTGTAACTGGTTATTCCTTACCTTGGGATCAAATTGGTTATTGGGCAGTAAAAATTGTAACAGGCGTACCCGAAGCTATTCCTGTAATAGGATCGTCTTTGGTAGAGTTATTACGTGGAAGTTCCAGTGTGGGCCAATCTACTTTAACTCGTTTTTATAGTTTGCATACTTTTGTCTTACCTCTTCTTACTGCTGTATTTATGTTAATGCACTTTTCAATGATACGTAAGCAAGGCATTTCTGGTCCTTTATAGTGAATATGGATCATAGATATTTGTAATCACTATCATTTTTTATTTTGGGGAGGATTTTATTTCATTGCTACAATTATGGATTATAAAAAAAAATAAAACATGTATTTAGATATTTTTCTTCAACTTAACAAAAATTGAATTTTTGTTTTTTTTTTTTTTACATACATAAATAGTTGAAGGGAACTCTCCAAACAAAAAATGGATTATGGGAGTGTGTGACTTGAACTATTTATTTGGCCGCGCAGATATATGGCTTTCTCTTATCTGCCACATTAGAATTTACAATTAAATGTGTCTTTTTTCCAACCACCAAGCAAGGCTCTTACAGAGAGGGTAGGCTGGTTTTACTTGAAGAGAATCTTTTCTATGATCAGACTCGATTTTATTCTGCATCAACAGGCTCCGTAAGATCCAGTAAAAGAAGTGGTGTGGTATAGTCTGAATTCTATATAGTATGACAACGCATTCATTTCCTATGCATTGATTTGATTTCTGATACTATTGGAGTGAACAAAGTAGATCTAAAGAACAACGCGAGTTAGGTTATATTAGTAACAAGTAAATTCTTTGTACATAAAAAAAAGTATCAAGATTTTTTTTTGACAGGATAACAATTGCAAAGTTTGAGATCACCCAGAAAGCATTATCAACTTGAAAAGTCTACTCGGGTATTGAGCGTTTACTAAAATTTACTTAAAAAGAACTGAATTTTTTTTTTCAATAAAAAATTGTAACTTTGGAAAAAGAGAATAGAATCGAGTTTCTTTTATTATTTAGAATCTTCATATATGTGTGGATAACACATACATTTTTTTCTATTTTATTCTATAGATACAGTTGAAAAATTTGATTAGTGCTCGAGCCGGATGATGAAAAATTATCATATCCGGTTCTTTTGGAGGATGGATCTATAAGAATTCACCTATCCCAATAACAAAAAAACCTGACTTGAATGATCCTGTATTAAGAGCTAAATTGGCTAAGGGAATGGGTCATAATTATTATGGAGAACCCGCATGGCCTAACGATCTTTTATATATTTTTCCAGTAGTAATTCTAGGTACTATTGCCTGTAACGTAGGCTTAGCGGTTCTAGAACCATCCATGATTGGGGAACCCGCGGATCCTTTTGCAACTCCTTTGGAAATACTACCTGAATGGTATTTTTTTCCCGTATTTCAAATACTTCGTACAGTGCCCAATAAGTTATTGGGCGTTCTTTTAATGGTTTCGGTACCTACGGGATTATTAACAGTACCCTTTTTGGAGAATGTTAATAAATTCCAAAATCCATTTCGCCGTCCAGTAGCAACTACCATCTTTTTGATTGGTACTGTAGTTGCCCTTTGGTTAGGTATTGGAGCAACATTACCTATTGAGAAATCCCTAACATTAGGTCTTTTTTAAAATTCGAAGATTGGTTTCATTTTTAATTCATTTTTAAAGAAAATATCATGACATATGTATTGTATATCTAGGGATAATTCTTTCTGAACCGACTAATCCCTAGATACATCTATTCCATTTTATATATATTCTGAACATTTGGATTTGTTCTAAATATTTAAATTACATATTTTTACCTTTTTGAGTTTAGAAAAAAAATCAATTTGAAAAAATACTATGTAAATAGATTTCAATTTTATGTAAAATACTTTTGTATTTTTAAAATGTCCAATATAGATTTTCCATCTTCTACGCGAAAATGTTCAATTTTCAGAAGGTCTTCTTGACTGTTATTCAAAAGTTCTAATAATGTATGAATATTGGATCTTTTGAGACAATTATAGATCCTGGGAGGTAATTCTAATTGGTCAATAAAAATATATTTCAATGCTATTTCTTTTTTATTTTTCCTTAGTTTATCCTTAACCAATATATCATGAAAAGTAAAAAGGGGCAAAGTAACTTTGTCTTTCTTTTTTTCTAAATTAAAGTTCTCTTCTTCTGCGTGTAAAAAGGGAATAAATAAATCAATCAAATTTTGGGAGGCTTCATAAAGGGCTTCCTTAGGAGTTAAACTTCCGTTTGTCCATATCTCGAGAAAAAGTATTTCTTGTTTTTCATTCCCATTGACATAAGAATGAATACTATAATTTACATTTCGAACAGGCATGAATCTAGCATCTATATCATAACTTCCGTCTTGAAAGTTTTTTAGTGTTTTTATCCGATACCCACGATTTCTCTCAATTTTTAATTCAATACAAAAATTAACAGGTTCTGTTACGTTGGCTATATGTTGTCTATTATCAACGATTTCCACCGAGGGTGGTAAAATGATGTCTTGAGCGGTTATATATCCAGGACCTTTGAAAGAAATCGATGCGTCCTGTGTTCCATACATATTACTTTTCAATACAATTTCTTTCAAATTCATGAAAATTTCATGTACTGATTCTTCAATACCTATTATGGTAGAATATTCATGTGGTATTTTCTCTGATTTTACACGTGTGATACATGTTCCCTCTATTTCTCCGAGTAAAATTCTTCGGATTGCAATGCCTATTGTATCGGCTTGACCTTTCATAAGTGGGGACAGAATAAAGCGTCCATAATAAAGACGCTTACTTTCTATTCGTGATTCAACACATTTCCATTGTAGTGTCCGAGTAGAGAACCTTAATTTCTCTTGAACCATAGTAATTATTTTGATCAAACTCTTGACTTGTTTTTTTCTCTTGAACTATTTTTAATGTTTATTTTTAGTTTTATACACGTCTTTTTTTAGGAGACCTACATCCATTATGTGGCATAGGAGTTACATCTCGTATAAAATTTAAAAGTATACCACTTCGACGAATAGCTCTTAATGCTGCATCTCTTCCGAGGCCAGGCCCTTTTATCATGATTTCTGCTCGTTGCATGCCTTGATCCGATACTGTTCGAATAGCATTTCCTGCTGCAGTTTGAGCGGCAAAAGGTGTTCCCCTTCGTGTACCCTTGAATCCGCAAGTACCAGCGGAGGACCAAGAAATCACCCGACCTCGTACATCTGTAATAGTCACAATAGTATTGTTGAAACTAGCTTGAACATGAATAATTCCCTTTGGTATTTTACGAGTATGATTACGCGAACCAATACGTACATTTTTACGCGAACCTGTTTTAGGTATTGATTTTGCCATATTTGATTATTTCAATATTTCATTAAAAAAACAAGAAGATATAGGGTATGGAGATATCCATTTCATGTAAAAAACGGATCCTTTTAATTAAAATTCTTTTCTAATTTGATATTCGATTTTTTCTATATTCTATTTATTTGCTTTCGATTACTATCAAATACAATTTTTGAAATCAAAGTTAAAAGTTGAAATATCAATAATCTTTCAAAATATGTATGGATTTTTCATTTTCATAGAATAATATATAGATATATTCTAAATAATTTGATAATTTTCTCTCTTTTTTTATCTAGTCTATTTTTTTAGAAAGCTTCTGTTTGTTCAAATATTATCCTTGTCTTTGTTTATGTTTTGGATTGAAACAAATTACTATAATTCGTCCTCGTCTTCGAATCAATCGACATTTTTCACAAATTTTACGAACCGAGGCGTTGATTTTCATATTTGACATTCCTTAATTAGTTAATCCCCAATTGTGGAAGAAAATAAAGGTTCCTTACATCTTGAACGTCTATTAGTGGCTTTCTCAATAAAATAAAGTTGAGATTCAAAAACATCCTAATTCAATTGAATGACTTATCTTTTTTGTTTTCGTATCGTATGTCCAGAAAAAGTATTCGAAACATATTATAGAATAGAAATAAAAATCCAATTTGCATGAATTGTATATAAACCTTAAAACCCGGTCAAATAATTTCTGGATAAGTTATTCATTTAGTAATTAAATCTTTGCGAATTCCCCTT